>QNTS01008118.1:0-28563 GCA_003317085.1 Hucho hucho
CAGGAATGTCAGTGTTCTGCCATGGCCAGCGAAGAGCCCGGATCTCAATCCCATTGAGCACGTCTGGGACCTGTTGGATCGGAGGGTGAGGGCTAGGGCCATTCCCCCCAGAAATGTCCGGGAACTTGCAGGTGCCTTGGTAGAAGAGTGGGGTAACATCTCACAGCAAGAACTGGCAAATCTGGTGCAGTCCATGAGGAGGAGATGAACTGCAGTACTTAATGCAGCTGACTGACTGTTACTTTTGATTTTGACCCCCCCTTTGTTCAGGGACACATTATTCCATTTCTGTTAGTCACATGTCTGTGGAACTTGTTCAGTTTATGTCTCAGTTGTTGAATATTGTTGTGTTCATACAAATATTTAAATATGTTAAGTTTGCTGAAAATAAATGCAGTTGACAGTGAGAGGATTTCTTTTCTTGCTGAGTTTAGGTTTTTCCTTGACCATTTTGGAAAAAATTGCATCTTCCACTTTCATCTGTTGGTAATTCTGATTGCTGCCCTTGGTGCTGAATCAGCTTGTATCCTAGGGTATTTGCCTGTTCATTTGTTTACATTTCACCTGGCAAAGTCACTAACTTCCCATATCAGGTGTCGATAGGCTAATCTTTAAATAACGTTTGGGCAATGTCCAATTGTCCATGTCTCGAACATGCTGTGCTTTTTGGAAATGCGAATGCAATGTGGGTAGACAAATACTTCCATGTTGAAGCCAATAACAAAAAAAACTAGATGGCCACACATTTATTATAACTAGGGCTAGTGTGGTATTTAATAAACTATATTCAATGGATAGGACACAGATCCATGCCTACTGCTGAAGAGCCCTTAGGCCTACGTGTGCACACATTGCCTTATACTCATGGATCGAGAGATGCGATTTATGATTATAATGCTTCTGACCCCACCCTATTCAGAAATATTGTTGTTGGTTTTAAAAAATAGTATTTTGTTCAATTTTATTAAAAACCAAACTTATTATAAAGATTCACCGTTCATAGGTTTATGGTGAGAATGTACATGGCTCGAATTCAATGCAATTTCGTTACATTTACATTTGCAAGCAGTATACTGGTGAGTGGCTATTCCCCCTTTGTCTTTATTTTGGATCTGGATGTGCGTAAAAACCTTCCATAGCCTAAGCTGCCTGCCTTATTATACACCCACGGGGAGCAATTTTTATTTTGTTTTATTTATTTAACTAGGCAAGTCAGTTAAGAACAAATNAGATGCAGTGCCTCAGACCGCTGCGATACAGCCTGGAATCGAACCAGGGTCTGTAGTGACACCTCTAGCACTGAGATGCAGTGCCTCAGACCGCTGCGATACAGCCTGGAATCGAACCAGGGTCTGTAGTGACACCTCTAGCACTGAGATGCAGTGCCTCAGACCGCTGCGATACAGCCTGGAATCGAACCAGGGTCTGTAGTGACACCTCTAGCACTGAGATGCAGTGCCTCAGACCGCTGCGATACAGTCTGGAATCGAACCAGGGTCTGTAGTGCCACAGACCGCTGCGCCACTCGGGAGCACGTAACTGCATTTAGAAATTGCCTAATTAAAACAAGTTGTTTAGTTTTTATTATAATTTGATTACAATTATAGTCTTTCCAGGCCTTATCAATAGCCTAGTGAATTGAATCTTGCTTACTGACTACGTCCAGTCCAGACTGCAATTTACAGAAGGCCTAGCCCGTATATCAGTGTGAATGCTATAGCCTATGTTTAACAATGTATTTCCATTTTGAAGCATTGTAGTTAGAATGATATGGACTGCAAACATGTTCAAAATATTTAGAAAATATGGGGCAGGCTATTTACTGAACTAGGCTATAACAGACTAACATTTGAGTTGATGAAAGGCAATAGGATAAAAGACTCTAAATACACAACTTGAAGCAACCACATATTTAGCCACGAAGTACGTTCTGATTGGCCAGTGAGGGGCCAAGCCTCGACACACCCACAACTAGTTTATTCATCAAAACACAGGCCTTTTGCGCCACTGCCAGCTACTGCGCCCATAATTTGGTTGTGAAAATAGCTAGAATATTTCTGACACACCCCGGAACCTATAACGCTACTGCCAGCGCTACCATTGATTTACCATTGCGTTAGGTTTGTTAAAAGAGCCCCCAGTGTATAACGTTTCTGTTCTGAAGACATTGTAAAATGGAATCGATTTATGTTATTTTCAATCTTGTCTGTAGCTGTTTATCGCATACACTTTCAGTCTCTAATTTTCTGGAGCCTCGACACTGTTCAGAGAGGATCTTGATGTACCAGCCAACTACCAATGAGAGCGTGGGTTTCTTGGAAATTGTGTTAATCTAGAAAATATACCACATTCTTGCCAGAAGGGTCTCCAAAACACATCTACACACAGTTACGCAGTGCAGCTTTAATGGAGCCCTAATGAAGGGTGTTAAAGTCACATTGGATGATGTCACGGCCACAATCTCCTTCTCAACTCTTGTCAGATCCAGTTGTCCATTGGGGGAGATAACGTTTGTGTTTGTGTGTGTGTGTGCGATTGAGAGTGAGGAATCATGGTTGTTTTGAGGAGGACCAAGGATTGCTCCATACACACAGCTGTGTGACTCAGTGGGCTATCTTGAGCCCACAACTTCTCTAAAAACCAAACTGCTGCAGCAAGAGGAACGTCAAGGCCGCAAACCGTAGCAACAAAGGAATGGAGGACGAGGATGGGGCAACATATCGATGTGGCAACAGGATAAGAACTAGGCAACTGCGGTGAAGGCCAGTACAGACAGAGAACCATCCATCTCACTGACCACCTGAAATCGCAACCACAAAGAAACAGGTTTCCCAACAAAGGACACAAGACAGTACGAACGTGGACATACAGGCAAATACATCTCAACATTAGTCCGTGTCCCCACACTGCTGTATCCAGAGGATGACTAATCAGTGTAGGCCACCACATAAATGGCTTTGTGTAACTCTCCCTCTCCTTTAATCTGGGTGTCGAGGAGGGGTTTTTCGGGTCGTCAGGTGAAGAGATCGATAAGACTCACTTGAGGCAGTAAACAAGCACACACTGATGTAGGATTTGATGATTTGATTTGTCCTGTGGCTCAGTGTGCAGTAAGAGAAAGGGGTATTTAGAGACTTAACTTTGAATCCAGGTTTTAGACGCTTCCATGTCTCTTCCTCATTCCCCCTTCCCACATAACTAATGCCTTAGAACATACTGTACAGTAGTCCTCAGTAAGCTTCCTATATTCAAAAATAAATTATGTGTAGGTATTACAAATACCAGACCATGGGCTCAAACAGATTCAATGCTATTCTATGGACTTCAGGCAGACCTGGTCTTAATAACAAATGTGAATTCCAAATGAGCAACAAGAAAATTCAGGGCAGAGAGAGAGGTGAGAGTAAAAGAAGTGGTAAGAGTTGCAATGGAAAATCTGCTGGACATTGATATGGAAAGAATGTTCGAGAATGATATGCTACAGTATATCCGGTCAATATAACTAATGCAAATGATACAAATAAATACTGATGCATTACTAGACATGGTCATAATTTCCTCTGCTTTGCAGAGTTACACATTATCAGGCATTTCAACTCCTAAACAAGAATTTACTAGATAATAACCTGGTTATATTTTTATATACAGTATCAGTCAAAAGTTTGGACACACATACTCATTCAAGGGGTTTTCTTTATTTTACTATTTTCTACATTGTAGAATAATAGTGAAGACACCAAAACTATGAAATAATCATGTAGTAACCAAAAAAAGTGTTAAACGTATCAAAATATAGTTTACTTTTGAGATTCTTGAAAGTAGCCACCCTTTGCCTTGATTACAGATTTGCACACTCTTGGGCTTCTCTCAACCAGCTTCATGAGGTAGTCACCTGGAATGCATTTCAATTAACAAGTGTGCTTGTTAAAAGTTAATTTGTGGAATGTCTTTCCTCCTTAATACGTTTGTGCCAATCAGTTGTGTTGTGACAAGCTAGGGGTGGTATATAGAAGATAGCCCTATTTGGTAAAAGACCAAGTCTATATTATGGTAAGAACAGCTCAAATAAGCAAAGAGTAACGATAGTCTATCATTACTTTAAGACATGAAGGTCAGTCAATGCAGAACATTTAAAGAACTGAAAGTTTCTTAAATTGCAGTCGCAAAAACTATCAAGCGCTATGCTCTCATGAGGGACGCCACAGGAAAGGAAGACCCAGAGTTACCTCTTCCCGCAGAGGATAAATTCATTAGAGTTAACCTCACCTCAGATTGCAGCCCAAATAAATGCTTCACAGAGTTCAAGTAACATACACTCAACATCAACTGGTCAGAGGAGACTGTATGAATCAGGCCTTCATGCTCGAATTGCTGTAAAGAAACCACTACGAAAAGGACACCAATAAGAAAAAGAGACTTGCTTGGGCCAAGAAACACGAGCAATGGACATTAGACCAGTGGAAATCTGTCTTTTGGTCTGATGATTCCAAATGTGAGATTTTTGGCTCCAACTGCCATGCCTTTGTGAGACGCAGAGTAGGTGAACGGATGATCTCCGCATGTGTGGATCCCACCGTGAAGCATGGAGGAGGTGGTGTGATGGTGCTCTTCTGGTGACACTGTCAGTGATATATTTAGAATTCAAGGCATGACCCAACACTTCCAGGCTGTGTAAGGGCTATTTGACCAAAAAGGAAAGTGATGGAGTGCTGCATGATTCCATGCGTGTTATTTCATAGTTCTGATGTCTTCTTCACTATTATTCCACAATGTAGAAAATAATAAAAATAAAGAAAACCCCTAGAATGATTAGGTGTGTCCACATTTTTGTCTGGTACTGTATGTTGAAAACAGGTTTTTAGTTCTATTTAGAGCCACGCTTTGAAACGCACAGTGCCTTCAGAAAGTACTCACACCACTTGACTTTTCCAACATTTTGTTGTGTCATTTTTTGCCAACGATCTACACCTAATACTCTGTAATGTAAAAGGGGAGTTTTTTTTTTTTTTACATTTGTAAAACATTTATGAATAAAAAAGTATTCAACCCCCTGAGTCAATACATGTTAGAATTACCTTTGGCAATGATTACAGCTCTAAGTCTTTCTCGGTAAGTCTCTAAGAGCTTTGCACACATGGATTGAACACTATATTCTTTTTAAAATTCTTCAAGCTCTGTCAAGTTGGTTGTTGATAATTGCTCGACAGCCATTTTCAAGTCTTGCCATAGATTTTCAAGACGATTTAAGTCAAACTGTAACTAGGCCACTCAGGAACATTCAATACCGTCTTGGTAAGCAACTCCAGTGTGTATTTGGGCATTCTGTTTAAGGTTATTGTCCTGCTGAAAGGTGAATTTGTCTCAGTGTCTCTTGGAAAGCAGACTGAACCAGGTTTTCCTCTAGAATTTTGCCTGTGCTTAGCTCTACTCCATTTATTTGTATCATAAAAAACTCCCTAGTTCTGGCCGATGACAAGCATACCGTAACATGATGCAGCCACCACCATGCTTGAAAATATGAAGTGGTGCTTTTTATTTATTTTTACCCATCTACCAATAGGTGCCCTTCTTTGTGAGGCATTGGAAAACCTACCTGGTCTTTTTGGTGGAATCTGTGTTTGAAATTCACTGCTCAACTGAGGGATCTTACAGATAATTGTATGTGTGGGGTACAGAGATGATGTAGTCATTCAAAAATCATCCATCATCCATGAGTCCATGCAACTTGTGCCTTGTTAAGCCAATTTGTATTCCTGAACTTATTTAGGCTTGCCATAACAAACAGGTGTACTACTTATTGACTCAAGACACTGCAGCTTTTCAATTGTAATTAATTTGTAAAAATAAAAAATACAAAAATGTAATTCCACTTTGACATTATGGTGTTGTGTTTAGGCCAGTGACAAAATCTAAATGTAATACATTTTAAATTCAGGCTGGATCACAACAAAAAGTAGGAGATTGAGAGGAGGTTATACACTGGTTGATAATATCAAACAATTTTGGTAAAGAACGCCCACAAATGCGGCCCCTGCTTTAATCAAAAAACAACCTCTTGCTGTGACCGATGCTTGCATCTCGCCCTAATCATAACTATGGTGTTCGCTCAATTGATTGGAAAAAGTCGAGGGGTGTGAATACTTTCTGAAGGCACTGTATACAATGTCTGCTTCCATGTGCGTAGGGTGGTCAGGAGGCTTTCTTGTGTACTCTGCATAGATGTTCGACTGCTTGCCTTGCAGTGAGCCCCCGTCCATGCCGGCCTCGCTCGCCCGCTTCGTCCTCAGGCCGTTGCACACTCTGCCTCAGAATCGGTAAGTAAGCGCTCTGCTCCCGCTGTCCTCCTCCTGCTACTGGAGTTGATTCCGAGAGCCATTGTTAAACACTGCCCTAAGGACCTCAGGATTCTGGGATTTCTGTCTAGTCTTTTTGCTGCGTTTTACATCTTGTTGAAGAAAAAGCAGTGTGGGATTTTCTTTAATTCAATAAGAAATCATGATTTTAATTTGCATGGACAGCCCGAAAATGAATTGTTACATAAGAGATTTTATTTTTAATTTTAGGGCTCATGGAATCTCTTGTTTACAAAATAATGGGGGGTTAAAAGCATTTTTGGGGATTCGTTAGTTTTTGGGACATTTAAAATAACATCTAGCTCATACATGGCCTTCAATAACAAAGGAGCAAAATAAAGATACCAAATACAGGGAAATAAACAAGTGCGTACATAAATAACCTAGTTAGTAACGTGGTTGAAGAAATTAAGCTGGAAAAGAAAAGGCCGGAGCCCAAGGCTCAAACGACCCTGCTCCTACTCTTTTCAGCTGCAGCCTGTGGAATTCCAGGGGTTTAGAAAATAAAACAAACAGCTAGAATAAAAAGAAGCAGAAAATAATTAGACCTAAGTGTTCTTGCTGAGGCATACAGTGACTTTGGAAAGTATTCAGACCCCTTGACTTTTTCCACATTTTGTTACGTTACAGCCTTATTCTAAAATGGATTAAAAAAATAAACAGATGCCTCACAAGTCCTCAACTGGCAGCTTCATTAAATAGTACCCGCAAAACACCAGTCTCAACATCAACAGTGAAGAGGCGACTCCGGGATGCTGGCCTTCTAGGCAGAGTTGCAAAGAAAAATCCATATCTCAGAAGAGTTCTTCTGTCCAGTGTCTGTGTTCTTTTGCCCACCTTAATATTTTATTTTCATTGGCCAGTCTGAGACATGGCTTTTTCTTTGCAACTCTGCCTAGAAGGCCAGCATCCCGGAGTCGCCTCTTCACTGTTGATGTTGAGACTGGTGTTTTGAGGGTACTATTTATGCATAAACCTTTAAAGGGTAATGGAAACACTAGGAAGTAATGCTAAGCAAAGATATGTATTCAATCCACTAATCCTAAACATGTGCATTTAACATAGAAACATCTCTATTTTTAGGATTTATTAGAGGTATGGGTAACAACACTTTTTAGCGCCGTCTTGAATTACCATACTCACGACAGAAGCCAATGCGTCATTGGCATGAGGACTAAAAGTGAATGCTGCCACCGGGAAGCTCCTCACCTCCACTGGACCTGAAAGGTTTCTCACAACACTGACAGCTCTGTCATTAAGGTAAGAAACTGTAATTCGTTTTTATGTTGGTAATTATCAATACAGTGCATTCGGAAAGTACTGTATTCAGTCCCCTTGACTTTTTCCACATTTTGTTACGTTACAGCTTCATTCTAAAATTGATTAAATAGTTATTTTTCTTCATCACTCTACACACAATACCCCATAATGACAAAGCAAAAACAGGTTTTAAAAAACATTCAAATTTATAAAAAATAATTAGATATCACATTTACATAAGTGTTCAGACCCTTAAGTCAGTACTTTTTTGAAGCACCTTCGGAAGCAATTGGCACACCTGTATTTCTCCCTTTCTTCTCTGCAGATCCTCTCAAGCTCTGTCAGGTTGGATGGGGAGCGTCGCTGCACAGCTTTTTTCAGGTCTCTCCAGAGATGTTAGATCGGGTTCAATTCCGGGCTCTTGCTGGGCCACTCAAGAACATTCAGATACTTGTCCCTAAGCCAATCCTGCGTTGTCTTGGCTGTGTGCTTAGGGTTTTTGTCCTGTTGGAATGTGAACTTTCGCCCCAGTCTGAGGTCCTGAGCGCTCTGGAGCAGGTTTCTCCCATCTCCACAGAGGAACTCTGGAGCTCTGGCAGAGTGACCATCGGGTTCTTGGTCACCTCCCGGACCAAGGCCCTTCTCCCCTGATTGCTCAGTTTGGCCGGGCGGCCAGCTGTAGGAAGAGTGTTTGTGGTTCCAAACTTTTCCATATAAGAATGATGGAGGCCACTGGGCTCTTGGGGACCTTCAATGCTGCAGACATTTTTTGGCACCCTTCCCCAGATCTGTGCCTCGACACAAAGCAGACAACGAAAGTGCTTACAATATTCGATTACTACATTTCTCTAAAACAGGCTATAGGCTACAGGTGCACCACCAAGTCCGAACAGTAGGCATTAGGTAGAAATTAAGCGGTGAAAATAGACCAAATTATTAGGGTGAGGCACATGGGCTACTAACAGCTGACTACACAACATACACTTAGTATTACTTTCTTAGCTACAGTATACATAACTCCCTGGCATATTACATCATTTATGCAGCAGCACACAATACATTTTTGGAATCACCTTGTTCTGTGCTCACTTGACCAGGAAGGTAGCGCGGCGGTCCTTCTTGTGGGAAAATGTTGTCATCAAAGTCTGGCATTCTCTGGATTTATGGTGCTTTCAAGACAACTGGGAACTCAGAAAAAAACAAGGTTGAATCATGACGTCAGTGATCTTCATGTCGGAGCTCTAGAAAGAGGCCTGAGTTCCCGACTTGGAATTCCGAGTTGGATGACCATTCAAAACGTATTTTCCCAGTCGGAGCTCATTCTAATGTAACTCTATGGCAGCACCCGATGGGCTTGAAAGTTCGAGCTCTCCCCGTAGATTTTGAGGTGACGTATTGTCCCCATGAGTGACAGAACACTAAGCCAATCACGGAGCAACTAGACAACCCATGCGCTATGCATTTTCCGCTGGTTACCCCACCACCACCATAGAAAGCACTGAGCTAGGCTGAAACACCTGCATTTTGGAGCTGCCTTACTCAAGAAAGCAAAAAAGAGACCTAAGAATGAAGCTATATACAGGTCAATGGGCAAGGGTACGAGGTATTTGAGGTAGATATGTACGTGAAGGCAGGGTAAAGTGACTAGGCATCAGGATAGATAATAAGAGTAAAATAAAGAACAGAGTAGCAGAGGCATATGATGAGTGTAAAAGTGTGTGTGTGTGTGTGTACTACTGTATGTGTGTTTGTGAATGTGTGTGGGTGTTTGTGAAAGTGTCAGTGTAGTGTGTGTATAATGTGCATATACTGTATAGTCTTGTGAGTGTGCATTGTAACATTATTCCACAATTGTAACATTGTGCAGTCTACACCTGAGTTCCTAATAAATAGATGGAGGTAAATTCAGTTGTCCAATTGTTACACAGTACAAAGCTGCAGTGGCTTGCTTGGGAAAATAATTGTTCTTTATAGAGAGGAAGAAAACCACAATTAAAAAAATTGCAATGCATCTGAGAAATGAGGTCATTGGTCTGCGGTACATTTTTGCTCCGAGCCTCCTCTGTGCTCGTGTGGTGGAAATCACGAAGCCCAGCTCCTTTGGGATGCGTGGGCAAATGAGGTGTATTTTCAACACTTCCCGTCTATGTGGATGCTCTTCCTGATTTTTCCAGTGGTCCCTTAATAACTCTACATATCCTACTTGAACATGGCCAGGTCTGAATGGGCGAACTGATGTAACACAGCAATGTGTGTGTGTGTGTGTGTGTGTGTGTGTGTGTGTGTGTGTGTGTGTGTGTGTGTGTGCTTGTCTTTGTGTGTTTATAAGTGTGAGTGACTATAAAACATGGGACCTGACTCAATGCAGAACCTATTTTCTTATCAACAGCTTCGTTGATAAAAATACTATTTCGATAATGCTATGTTAGTGCCCACAAAACTCCTTCCTACAGGGATCACATTGTGTTGACGTGCCTACCTGGCTTGTGGACATCTCCAGGGGGAAACCCAGACAGTCAAGTGACAGCTAACATAAAAAATTCCATTCTCCGCGTCCACCTCGGGACACAGAAAACGGCTTTAAAAAAAACTAGGCATGTACCTAAAAGTTTGACATCAATGACCCAACAATGTTCTCCCACACTTAATTTAATAATATGTGCCATTTAGCAGACAGTTTTACCAAAGCGACTTAGAGTAGTGCAAGTATACATTTTAGGATGGGGGCCCCAACGGGAATCAAACCAACGATCCTGACGTGCAAATACGGTGCTCTACCAACTTAGCCACAGGACCACGTCTATGGACTTCAGTGTATACCCAAATAATGCATCTGTAGACAGACAGTCCACTAAAATAGTCAACTAACTCTTTACAGAGAGACTGGTGAGTTTCAGTGCTGAGAGGCATGAGGGACGAGAGACATGAGGGACGAAAGGCCTGTGATCCCAATGACTGCTGCTGTTTTCCTTATGTTTACCATCATTTCCCCTCACAAACACAGTGCAGGCTGGAAAAGGCCAGGCCTCCCAAAGCCTAGCAGCACAACCACATGCAGCGAAAAGACTGAGAAAGTGAGAGAGCGAGCGAGAGACCGAGGGAGAGAGGGAGGGATCTTGGTCTGCGCAGCCTGCAGACATCACACAGATTAAAGCTGATAGGAAGTGACGGGCTGCTGATTAGTCAACTCACAGCCCGGCGACCAGTGGCTGTATGTGTACAGGGCTGCGCACACACTTACTGAACACACACACACAGAGGTTGAATAGAAACATACAGATTAAGGACACACAAACACACAGATCTAAAACACACAGTTTGAAACCATACATGTGCACACACACACACGGATCAAAGACAAATGGCCATTTTATTCCCTCCGCCCCCCTACAAAAAGGCCCGCACCGGAAAAAAACATGTGCGCATTCATCTATATGCCAACAGATCACAACAATGCCTAATTTATCATAACAATTCTTAATTGCCCCATATATAGTGCATTCGGAAGTATTCAGGCGAGTTTTCAAATCATCAAATCAAAGTTTATTTGTCACGCGCGCCGAATACAACAGGTACCTTACAGTGAAATGCTTACTTACAGGCTCTAACCAATAGTGAAAAAAAGGTATTAGGTGAACAATAGGTAAGTAAAGAAATAAAACAACAGTAAAAAGACAGGCTATATACAGTAGAGAGGCTATATACAGTAGCGAGGCTATATACAGTAGAGAGGCTATATACAGTAGTGAGGCTGTATACAGTAGTGAGGCTATATACAGTAGCGAGGTAGTATGTACATGAATGTATAGTTAAAGTGACTATGCATATATGATAAACAGAGAGTAGCAGCAGCGTAAAAAGAGGGGTGGGGGGGGCACACAATGCAAATAGTCCCGGTAGCCATTTGATTACCTGTTCAGGAGTTACCTGTTATGGCTTGGGGGTAAAAACTGTTATGAAGCCTTTTGGCCTTTTGGCACTCCGGTACCGCTTGCCATGCGGTAGTAGAGAGAACAGTCTATGACTGGGGTGGCTGGGGTCTTTGACAATTTTAGGGCCTTCCTCTGACACCGCCCGGTGTAGAGGTCCTGGATGGCAGGCAGCTTAGCCCCAGTGATGTACTGGGCCGTACGCACTACCCTCTGTAGTGCCTTGCGGTCAGAGGCCGAGCAATTGCCGTACCAGGCAGTGATGCAACCAGTCAGGATGCTCTCGATGTTGCAGCTGTAGAACCTTTTGAGGATGTCAGGACCCATGCCAAATCTTTTTAGTTTCCTAAAGACCTCCTCCATTCCTGTCATTATTGAAAGAGATTGCGATATCTCACATCTCAAAATAGGGCTACTTAACGTTAGATCCCTCACTTCCAAAGCAGTTATAGTCAATGAACTAATCACTGATCATTATCTTTATGTGATTGGCCTGGCTGAAACATGGCTTAAGCATGAATTTACAGTGTTAAATGAGGCCTCTCCTCCTGGTTACACTAGTGACCATATCCCCCGTGCATCCCGCAAAGGTGGAGGTGTTGCTAACATTAACGACAGCAAATTTCAATACGAAAAAAAATGACTGTTTTCGTGCTTTGAGCTTCTAGTCATGAAATCTATGCAGCCTACTCAATCACTTTTTATAGCTACTGTTTACAGGCCTCCTGGGCCATATACAGCAATCCTCACTGAGTTCCCTGAATTCCTACCGGACCTTGTAGTCATGGCAAATAATACCCAAGCTCTGAAGCAAGCTTCCAGAAAATTGGAACGGAAATGGCGCTACACCAAACTGGAAGTCTTCCGACTAGCTTGGAAAGACAGTACCGTGCAGTATCGAAGAGCCCTCACTGCTGCTCGATCATCCTATTTTTCCAACTTAATTGAGGAAAATAAGAACAATCCAAAATGTATTTTTGATATTGTCGCAAAGCTAACTAAAAAGCAGCATTCCCCATGAGATGATTGCTTTCACAGCAATGATACATTCATGAACTTCTTTGACGAAAAGATCATGATCATTAGAAAGCAAATTACGGACTCCTCTTTAAATCTGCATATTCCTCCAAAGCTCAGCTGTCCGGAGTCTGCACAACTTGGCCCCGACCAAGGATCAAGGGAGACACTCAAGTTTTTTAATACGATATCTCTTAACTTCTTAGGGAGCGGCTGCATAGGTGAGGGTTTTGGAGAGTCTGGCGTGCCCAAAGTAAAATGCCTGCCACTCAGGCCCAGAAAATAGGATATGCACATAATTAGTACTATTGGATAGGAAACACTCTGAAGTTTCTAAGAGTGTTAAAATAATGTATGTGAGTATAACAGAACTGATATAGCAGGCGAAAACCCAAGGAAAATCCATCCGGATTTGCAGTTTTTTTTGTAAATGACCATCTTCTCCACTCTCCAAAACACATTGATGAAAATAATCATGGCCTCTAAACCCTATATAACTAAACTACTGAAAGAGCTGCTTCCTGTGCTTGGCCCTCCTATGTTGAACATAATAAATGTCTCTCTATCCACTGGATGTGTTATCAAACTCACTAAAAGTGGCAATAATAAAGCCTCTCTTGAAAAAGCCAAACCAAAATATAAAAAACTATTGGCCTATCACAAATCTCCCATTACTCTCAAAAATGTTAGAAAAGGCTGTTGCACAGCAACTCACTGCCTTCCTGAAGACAAACAATGTATAGGAAACACTTCAGGCTGGTTTTAGACCCCATCATAGCACTTAGACTGCACGTGAAGGTGGTAAATTACCTTTTAATGGCGTCAGACTGAGGCTCTGCAACTGTCCTCGTGCTTCTAGACCTTAGTGCTGCTTTTGATACCATTGATCACCACATTCTTTTGGAGAGATTGGAAACCCAAATTGGTCTACACGGACAAGTTCTTGCCTGGTTTGTCTCTGTAGATGGTTTGTCCTCAAATCAACTGTAAATCTCGGTGTTCCTCAAGGCTCCGTTTTAGGACCACTATTGTTTTCACTATATATATTACCTCTTGGTGATGTCATTCAGAAACATAATATTAACTATCACTGCTATGCGGACGACACACAGGTTGTAGGTCCCAAGAAACAAAGAGATGTTCTGTTGAATCTGACGATTAATCTTGGTTTTACAGTCAATCTGAAATAAAACTGTGAAGGACCTCAGCATTTCTCTGGACACTGATCTCTTTTTTGACGAACACATCAAGACTGTTTCAAGGACAGCTTTTTTCCATCTACATAACACTGCAAAAATCTGAAACTTTCTGTCCAAAAATGTTTCAGAAAAATGTATCCATGCTTTTGTCATTTCTAGGTCAGACTACTGCAATGCTCTATTTCCGGCTACCCGGATAAAGCACTAAATAAACTTCAGTTAGTGCTAAACGCGGCTGCTAGAATCTTGACTAGAACCAAAAAATGTGATCATATTACTCCAGTGCTAGCCTCTCTACACTGGCTTCCTGTTAAGGCTAGGGCTGATTTCAAGGTTTCACTGCTATCCTACAAAGCATTACATGGGCTTGCTCCTACCTATCTTTCCAATTTGGTCCTGCCGTACATACCTATACGTACGCTAGGGACACAAGACACAGTCCTCCTTACTGTCCCTAGAATTTTGAAGCATCAGCTGGAGGCAGGACTTTATCCTATAGAGCTCAATTTTTATGGAATGGTCTGCCTATTCATGTGACAGACGCAGACTCGGTCTCAACCTTTAAGTCTTTATTGAATACATCTCTTCAGTAGGTCCTATGATTGAGTGTAGTCTGGACCAGGAGTGTGAAGGTGAACGGAAAAGCACTGGAGCAACAAACCACCCTTGCTGTCTCTGCCTGGCCAGTTCCCCTCTCTCCACTGGTATTCTCTGCCTACAACCCTATTACAGGGGCTGAGTCACTGGCTTACTGGTGCTCTTCCATGCCGTCCCTAGGAGGGGTGCGTCACTTGAGTGGGTTGAGTCACTGACGTGATCTTCCTGTCCGGGTTGGCGCCCCCCCCATGGGTTTGTGCCGTGGGGGAGATCTTCGTGGGCTATACTTGGCCAAGTTGGTGGTTGAAGATATCCCTCTCGTGGTGAGGGGGCTGTGCTTTGGCAAAGTGGGTGGGGTTATATCCTGCCTGTTTGGCCCTGTCTGGGGGTATTGTCGGATGGGGCCACAGTGTCTCCCGACCCCTCCTGTCTCAGCCTCCAGTATTTATGCTGCAATAGTTTGTGTCGGGGGGCAAGGGTCAGTCTGTTATATCTGGAGTATTTCTCGTCTTATCTAGTGTCCTGTGTGAATTTAAGTATGCTCTCTCTCTCTCTCTCTCTCTGAGGACCTGAGCCCTAGGACCATGCCTCAGGACTACCTGGCCCGATGACTCCTTGCGGTCCCCAGTCCACCTGGTCGTGCTGCTGCTCCAGTTTCAACTGTTCTGCCGGCGGCTATGGAACCCTGACCTGTTCACCGGACGTGCTACCTTGTCCCAGACCTGCTATTTTCAACTCTCTAGAGACAGCAGGAGCGGTAGAGATACTCTGAATGATCGGCTATGAAAAGCCAACTGACATTTACTCCTGAGGTGCTGACCTGTTGCACCCTCTACAACCACTGTAATTATTATTATTTGACCCTGCTGGTCATCTATGAACATTTGAACATCTTGGCCATGTTCTGTTATAATCTCCACCCGGCACAGCCAGAAGAGGACTGGCCACCCCTCATAGCCTGGTTCCTCTCTAGGTTTCTTCCTAGGTTCCGGCCTTTGTAGGGAGTTTTTCCTAGGCACCGTGCTTCTCAAATCAAATAAAATTTGATTTGTCATATACACATGGTTAGCAGATGTTAATGCGAGTGTAGCGAAATGCTTGTGCTTCTAGTTCCGACCATGCAGTAGTATCTAACAAGTAATCTAACAAATTCACAACAACTACCTTATACACACAAGAGCAAAGGAATGAATACGAGTGTGTACATATAAATATATGGATGAGCGATGGCTGACCGGCGTAGGCAAGATGCAGTAGATGGTATATAGTACAGTATATACATATGAGATGAGTAAT
Source organism: Hucho hucho (assembly GCA_003317085.1). Taxonomy (NCBI): domain Eukaryota; kingdom Metazoa; phylum Chordata; class Actinopteri; order Salmoniformes; family Salmonidae; genus Hucho; species Hucho hucho. The sequence continues at coordinate 15,652 of QNTS01008118.1, forward strand.
GTAGGATATGTAAACATTATATAAATGGCATCGTTTAAAGTGGCTAGTGATACATTTATTTCATCCAATTATAATTATTAAAGTGGCTAGAGATTTGGGTTGATGGCCGAACGGCATAGGCAAGATTCAGTAGATGGTTTAGAGTACAGTGTATACATTTGATATGAGTAATGTCGGATATGTAAACATTGTATACAAAATTGTTTAAAGTGGCTAGTGATACATTTGTTACATCCAATTCCTATTATTTAAAGTGGCTAGAGATTTAAGTCAGTATGTTGGCAGCAGCCACTCAATGTTAGTGATGGCTGTTTAACAGTCTGATGGCCTTGAGATAGAATCAGTCTCTCGGTCCCAGCTTTGATGCACCTGTACTGACCTCGCCTTCTGGATGACAGCGGGGTGAACAGGCAGTGGCTCGGGTGGTTGTTGTCCTTGATTATATTTTTGGCCTTCCTGTGACATCGGGTGGTGTAGGTGTCCTGGAGGGCAGGTAGTTTACCCCCGGTGATGCGTTGTGCAGTCCTCACAACCCTCTGGAGAGCCTTACGGTTGTGGGCGGAGCAGTTGCCGTACCAGGCGGTGATACAGCCCGATAGGATGCTCTCGATTATGCATCTGTAGAAGTTTGTGAGTGTTTTTGGTGACAAGCCAAATTTCTTCAGCCTCCTGAGGTTGAAGAGGCGCTGTTGCACCTTCTTCACCACGCTGTCTGTGTGGGTGGACCATTTCAGTTTGTCCGTGATGTGTACGCCAAGGAACTTAAAACTTTCCACCTTCTCCACTACTGTCCCGTCGATGTGGATAGGGGGGTGCTCCCTCTCCTGAAGTCCACGATCATCTCCTTTGTTTTGTTGACGTTGAGTGAGAGGTTATTTTCCTGACACCACACTCCGAGGGCCCTCACCTCCTCCCTGTAGGCAGTCTCGTCGTTGTTGGTAATCAAGCCTACCACTGTAGTGTCGTCAGCAAACTTGATGATTGAGTTGGATGCGTGCTTGGCCACGCAGTCATGGGTGAACAGGGAGTACAGGAGAGGGCTGAGAACGCACCCTTGTGGGGCCCCAGTGTTGAGGATCAGCGGGGTGGAGATGTTGTTTCCTACCCTCACCACCTGGGGCCGGCCCGTCAGGAAGTCCAGGACTCAGTTGCACAGGGCTGGATCGAGACCTAGGGTCTCGAGCTTAATGACGAGCTTGGAGGGTATGGTGTTAAATGCTGAGCTGTAGTCGATGAACAGCATTCTTACATAGGTATTCCTCTTGTCCAGATGGCTTAGGGCAGTATGCGGTGTGATTGCGATTGCATCGTCTGTGGACCTATTGGGACGGTAAGCAAATTGGAGTGGGTCCAGGGTGTCTGGCAGGATGGAGGTGGTATGATCCTTGACTAGTCTCTCAAAGCACTTCATGATGACGGAAGTGAGTGCTACGGGGCGATAGTCATTTAGCTCAGTTACCTTAGCTTTCTAGCTTTCTACACCTGCATTGCCTGCTGTTTGGGGTTTTAGGCTGGGTTTCTGTACAGCACTTTGTGACATCAGCTGATGTAAGAAGGGCTTCATGAATACATTTGATAGAAATTTGATTATATTATATCACGGAACACAATCTTCAAATAGGCGGTAACCTCAGCAGTGGCACTACCTTCTAGAAGCCTTATGTTAGGAATCAAAAGTACAATGTAAAGGTAGGTTAGGTAATAAAATATAAACTAAAATCTAATTGCTCCATACTGTATATATTCAATAAACAAGTCAATCATGAAACCGTCTCTGCTCTGGCGGGGTCACAGCGTCGCTTTGCAGTAGAAAAAGATGTGAGATTGCTGCTGCTTGTCCCCTCTGAGAACATTAATTTGTGCTAGAGAAGCATATGATTGTCATGGAGCTAGTTGTGCTGTGATAGGAGAGCTTGATATTGCATAGTTTGCATTGTACATGAGTTTCATCAGTTTGATCAAAATACTTCCAAACGCTGCCTTTGGCCACCATGCTGATAGTGCCCACTTCCTGCTATGTGCCTGAAACAGCCCCCCCCCCAGAAGCGCTTCGCATAAAAAATTTGCCATTTATATTTTTCAATCGTAATGTTTTTCTGATAGTTAACCACGCTCTCAATATAACATGTTTAGTTTTACAGTACTCATGTCCATCCCTAATACACTCCCATTCTGTATCTAGAACACACCCTGTATACTGTATATGATGTGCTGCACGCATAAAGGACACAGTGAACATTAGCCTTCTCACAAACTCGTATTCCTTTCTGTGTGCGCAAATACATGTATGAAGGAGGGGATGTTGGTTGGTTACCTTGAGGAGATAGACGGGGATGTCGCTGAAATCCACAGGGAGCTTCAGCAGGAAGCGAGCGGAGAACTCCCCCGCCTGGAACACGAGACAGGAAAAAGAACATCACACCGTGTACAGATGGAGAACACACACGCACAGGATAACACACACACAGGATAACACACACACACACGCACAGGATAACACACACACAGGATAACACACACACACGCACAGGATAACACACACACACACACACATAGGTAATATTGAAACAACACAGGAGCACTACATGGGAATGATTAGGGATGGCTAAAAATGAGTGCATTGCAAATGAGATTTGAATATCTGTTTGAATACATCTAATTTGTTTGTCTTAATATGCCTATTTTATGGCTAATGAGGGAGATATATTTCCTGATTTTAGGGATCTACTTACTCGATGGATGTTCAGTTCATTTAATCATTATCTAACTCTAAAGGTTCATTGGATTTTGAGTAATTTAGCCTCTGTGAATATTTACTGGTCTAAAAAAAACATGAGAAATGATCAATGCAAGTACCAACTGTTCCAATTCAAAGAATGTTCAAATTTATAATGCAGATAATAAAATGTCTAGATGTAGCCATCTTAAACATAATCATTGTCTGTTGCCCCACAGACCACACCAACCCTCACCACATCCTTCAGAGGCAAACCTAGTCTGCAAAGACGGAATTTACACATGTACACATTCAAATGTTCCTTAAAATCCTCTTAGTTGTGCAACTGTTTAAGTAAGACATTCTGTCCCATAACAGTAGTAGGTTAGTTAGTTGCACAATATGAGTGGGGAGTGTCAAATCAAAGTGTATTGGTGGCATAACAGATATGTGGGTGTTATAACAGTTGCAGTGGATGTTACTAGCTCCAACAGTAGAATGTAAATGTAACAGAGATCATCTAGAATTGTAAACAACAAATCAAGAAAAAACAGGTCCAGTTAACAATCCAGAGTAGATACAGTTGAAGTCGGAAGTTTACACACAGGTTGGAGTCATTAAAACTTGTTTTTCAACCACTCCACACATTTCTTGTTAACAAACTATAGTTTTGGCAAGTCGGTTAGGACATCTACTTTGTACATGACACAAGTAATTTTTCCAACAATTGTTTACAGACAGATTATTTCACTTATAATTCACTGAATCACAATTCCAGTGGGTCAGAAGTTTACATACACTAAGTTGACTGTGCCTTTAAACAGCTTGGAAAATTCTGATAGGCTAATTGACATTATTTGAGTCAATTGGAGGTGTACCTGTGGAAGTATTTCAAGGCCTACCTTCAAACCTAGTGCCTCTTTGCTTGACATCATGGGAAAATCAAAAGAAATCAGCAAAGACCTCAGAAAAACAATTGTAGACCTCCACAAGTCTGGTTCATCCTTGGGAGCAATTTCCCAACGCCGTTTGGGTCGTTTCGTGTCAAAAAAGATACACGTCAAATAACACTATTTGACGTGTCAAATAAGCTTGTTGACCAATCAGGACCTGAATATGACTGCACGTCACATAATAATTTAACGCGTTCATGAATGTTTTACGTAGTTATTACACATTGATAACACTATCACAACGATTCATCGATACGCATGCTATGATGCTGGTAAAGTTGCCTCACACGCCTACAGTGCAGGTCATGAAAGAATGCTAGCTAGCTTATGGATGCAAACAATGTTCTCCCCCCAAACACAGCAAAACGACATTGTCTGTTTCAGTAGTTATAGCTAGCTATAGCTAGGTGTCATCATCTAAAATAACCCTCATTTATAAAACAGTTCTCATTTGATTAATGGTGGTCGGACCCATCTATGTGAAGCAAGCCACAATTGTGGACTTCGCGGTTAGCCTTCATATAGATTAGTTGCGAACCATTGGAAAACCTCCCTGGTCTTTGTGATTGAATCTGTGCTTGAAATTCACTGCTGGACTGAGGGACCTCACAGATAATTGTATGTGTGGGGTACAGAGATGGGGTAGTCATTCAGAATCATGTTAACTTATTATGTGACTTGTTAAGCATATTTTTACTCCTGAACGTATTTAGGCTTGCCATAACAAACAACAGTTGAATACTTATTGACTACTTGGGGCTCCCGAGTGGTGCAGCGATCTAAGGTACTGCATCTCAGTGCTCGAGGCATCACTACAGACACCCTGGTTCAAATCCAGGCTGTATCACAACCGGCCGTGATTGGGAGTCCCATAGGGCGGCGCACAATTGGCCCAGCGCAATTGGCCTGGCGGCACACAATTGGCCGGGGTAGGCCGTTATTGTAAATAAGAATTTGTTCTTAACTGACGTGCCTAGTTAAATAAAGGTCAAATAAAGGTCAAATAAAGGTTAAATAAAATACAAAAATCCTATCAAAATCCTATCGATATTGTGATACAGCCTGGAATCGAACCAGGGTCTGTAGTGACCCCTCTAGCACTGAGATGCAGTGGCTTAGACCGCTGCGCCACTCGGGAGGATGAGGTTTAGATGTAGAGGTCAAATGTTTGAGAGAATCAGAGAAACTCATATCAGTCTGTCCATAAGATGAAACCAATATAAAGCTGTTTACAAACATTTAAAACAAAGCTGAGCCACAACTCTGAGTGGTTGTAACCATGTCCTGTGATGTGGCTGTATCATGTAGCATACCCAGCTGTTCTTGTGCCCGGTGTAGATCTCCATGCTCCTGCAATAGTTGGAGTCCTCGAGAAGGCTATCGTACTCGAAGAGCAGCCGGGAGCTCTTGCGCAGACGCTGGCACTGGTACTGGTGGTACTGCTGGATCAGCTCCTTCACCAGCTGCAGCAGGCACTCCGGGTCCCCCAGGGACTTCAATAAATTTGCTGGTTTTCCAGAAATCCTAGTTGGAGGATTTTGGACTTCCTGCTTATTCCCTCCTGATTCCGGGAATCCTCCAACCCGGGATTTTGCAACCCTACTCGAGGCACTGACTTGACGTCGTGTACAATAGAGGCCATTTAGCCATGTCAGAGGAGGGAAATCAATTGACACGATGAAAGGAATTAAAAACACAATGGCGTGCAAAGATAAGGTTCACCAGGGCCCCATAGACAGCCATTACGGGAATAATCCCAAACTGTTATCCCAATCACCCCCTCTCTTCCTCCTGAATTACAGGAACATGGCAGCAGCACAGGATTTCCTGAAGTGACACAGCGTTACATCAGTTAGCAGGGAATGCTTTCATCATTCCCAGACCCAATGCCATTTATCTGACCTCATTCACCAAAATTGCTGAAAGAACGAGGAGGAAAGGAAAGAGGAAAGGAGTCACCAAGAGAAAAGTTAGCGATGGGAAGGAGCATTGTTTCAAGGAAGCGGATAAGGATACCAGGGACTTGGCCAATAACAACTGTTTTGGTATACAATGGTTTGGTTAGGCATCAAAGACTGGACTTGGTGAAACACATTTTCCGATGTGAATAAGAATTGTGTTATGCTGTTGCTACTTCTGTGTATGTTGCATCCACAAATAAACTGCTCACATTGAGGACATAACATTGTGAAGAGTGTGTTTGTGCAAAATGTTTCTGTGAAAAAACAGTGGCCCGCTCAAACGCTGACTGTTGCGTCAATCGTAACTAGACGTTCTAATGACAATGATCACAGCCATGTGTACATACGTGTCAAAGGGTTAAAAGTAAAATACACTGCATTTCAAACAGTCAGCATTAATATAATGAATTTAGGGCATACCTAGGCAAAATATAAACCTTCCAACCATAACACCCACTAATAATGTAATTATTTTATAAAAATAATCACTGATTGCCAGTTTGCGCTGTTCTGTGAAGGGAGTAGTACACAGCATTGTACGAGATCTTCAGTTTCTTGGCAATTTCTCACATGGAATAGCATTAATTTCTCTGAACAAGAATAGACTGACGGGTTTCGAGCCTGTAATCGAACCCACAAATGCTGATGCTCCAGATACTCAGGTAGCCTAGTGGTTAGAGCGTTGGACCTGTAACCGAAAGGTTGCTAGATCGAATCCCCGAGCTGACATGGTAAAAATCTGTCGTTCTGCCCCTGAACAAGGCAGTTAACCCACTGTTCCTAGGCCGTCATTGTAAATAAGAATTAGTTCTTAACTGACTTGCCTAGTTAAATAAAGGTAAAATATTTTTTTTTTAAATAATACTCAACTAGTCTAAAGAAGGCCAGTTTTATTGCTTCTTTATTCAGGACAACAGTTTTCAGCTGTGCTAACATAATCGCAAGGGTTTTCTAATGATCAATTAGCCTTTTAAAATGATAAACTTATATTAGCTAACACAACGTGCCATTGGAACACAGAAGTGATGGTTGCTGATAATGGGCCTCTGTACGCCTATGTAGATATTCCATAAAAAATATGCTGTTTCCAGCTGCAATAGTCATTTACAAGATTAACAATATCTACACTGTATTTCTGATCAATTTGATGTTATTTTAATGGACACATTTCTTTGCTTTTCTTTCAAAAACAAGGACATTTCTAAGTGACCCCAAACGTATGTACAGTAGTGTATACATACATACACATAATACACACACACACACAATACCAGCTACTCATTCCACAGTTATTATTTAATTGTACTATTTTCTACATTGTATAATAAGTGAAGACATCAAAACTATGAAAGAACACAGTGTTAAACAAATCAAAATATATTTATATTTGAGAATCTTCAAAGTAGCCACCCTATGCCTTGATGACAGCTTTGCACACTCTTGGCATTCTCTTAACCAGCTTCATAAGGTAGTCACCTGGAATGCATTTCAATTAACAGGTATGCCTTGTTAAAAGTACATTCATGGAATTTCTTTCCTTCTTAATGCGATTGAGCCAATCAGTTGTGTTGTGACAAGGTCGGGGGGTATACAGAAGATAGCCCTATCTGGTAAAAGACCAAGTCCATATTATGGCAAGAACAGCTCAAAAAAGCAAAGAGAAATGACAGTCCATCATTACTTTAAGACATGAAGATCAGTCAATACGGAACATTTCAAGAACTTTGAAGGCCTGATTTACGCAGTCTCATCTGAACAGTTGATGTTGAGATGTTTCTATTAGTTGAACTCTGTGAAGCATTTATTTGGGCTGCAATTTCTGAGGTGCAGTTAACACTAATGAACTTATCCTCTGCAGCAGAGGTAGCGCTAGATCTTCTTTGCCTGTGGCGTTCCTCATGAGAGCCAGTTTCATCATATTGCTTGATGGATTTTGTGAGTGCACTTTCAGAAACTTTTCCGGATTGACTGACCTTCATGTCTTGAAGTAATGATGGACTGTCGTTTCTCTTCGCTTATTTGAGCCGTTCTTACCATAATATGAAATTGGTATTTTACCAAATAGGGCTATCTTCTGTATACCACCCCTACCAAAACGCATTAAGAAGGAAAGAAATTCCACAAATTAACTTTTAACAAGGCACACCTGTTAATTGAAATGCATTCCAGGTGACTACCTCATGAAGCTGTTTGCCAAGAGTGTGCAAAGCTGTCATCAAGGCAAAGGGTGGCTACTTGTCTCAGTGCTCTTGTGCTGTTTGTTGCTACTTGGCTATCTGCTAAACTTTTCGGTTCTACTTTTAATACATTTACCAACATCTTAGTTTTTTCCTCTGTCAACTTTTTCACCCCGGACGCTTTAGCTGGACATGGTTCTACAGGACCTCCACCAGCTGAAGCTAAGTAGTAACATTAACACTATGCAATCTAATTGCAGTTGCTGTTCTCATAATATACAGGAGAACGATCGCCTTATGGTGAGGATAGACGTGTTGCAAGCACAGCTCCAGATGCAATCATTAGGCAAGGGCAATTTAAGTGTAGGAAAGGATGAAACAGCATCTGTGCCACCAGTAATTACAGATAGTAGTATAAATCCCCCCCACACAGTCCCCGCAGCCGGACAATTGTCTCAAGGCTTCTGGAAAGAAATGCTTTCGGGATACTCAACCGGTGTTGCTCATTGAGCCGATAGGCAACGAGTCATAGTCAGAGGCCGGGCCTTCTCAGGTCTCTCCTCCACCCGTTACGGGGTCTGAGCCGCCGAAGCCTCCCACCATTAGCTCTGACTGATTGAAAACCGTAGTCATTGGCAACTCAATTACCCACAATATGAGATTTCAAAAGAATCATCCAGCAGTAATACACTGTTTACCAGGGGGCAGGGCTACCGACGTTAACTTCTTAGGGAGCAGCTCCCGAGGTGACGGTTTTGGAGAGTCTGGCATGCCCAAAGTAAAATGCCTCCCACTCAGGCCCAGAAAATAGGATATGCACATAATTAGTACTATTGGATAGGAAACACTCTGAAGTTTCTAAAAGTGTTAACATAATGTCTGTGAGTATAACAGAACGGATATAGCAGGTGAAAACACGAGGAATTTCTGTCCTGGACGCTGTATTTTATGATCATAACGCGCCAACCAAACTAAGATTTATGGATATAATAAATGACTTTTTCTAACAAAAGAACCATTGGATGTCTTCGTTGGACACTTGGGAAGCCCTCAGCAGAAGTTCTTCAAAAGGGATCTGTTTTCGCTGTGAAATGTGTTTTGTGTGAACCGCGATGGTTTATGAATTTATGCTAATGGAAAAAATATTGGAGGTGCTACCCTCAAACAATCAAATGTTGTGCTTTCGCCGTAAAGCCTTTTTGAAATCTGACAACGCTGTGATATTGCCAAGAAGCAGAGCTTTTCGCTAGCACCCCACCACTCCGTAAGTAGTTAAGGCTAATCTGAAGATGGTGCTGGCTAAGGCTAAAACTGGAGAGTGTAGGGATATTGCTATCCCCGTCGGCACCAACAATGTAAGGATGAAACAGTCAAGAGGTCACCAGGCACAACATAGCTTCAGCGTGTAAATCAGCTAGAAAGATGTTCCAGGCATCAAGTAATTGTCTCTGGCCCCCTTCCAGTTAGGGGGAGTGATGAGCTCTACAGCAGTCTCACAACTCAATCGCTGGTTGAAAACTGTTTTCTGTCCCTCCCAAAATATATAATTTGTAGATAATTGGCCCTCTTTCTGGGACTCACCCACAAACAGGACCAAGCCTGGCCTGCTGAGGATTGACGGACTCCATCCTACGCGGAGGGGTGCTCTCATCTTATCTATAAACATAGACAGGGCTCTAATTCCTCTAGCTCCAAAATGAGATGGGGTGCAGGCCAGGCAACAGGCTGTTAGCCAGCCTGCCAGCTTAGTGGAGTCTGCCACTAGCACAGTCAGTGTAGTCAGCTCAGCTATCCCCATTGAGACCATGTCTGTGCCTCGATCTAGGTTGAGCGAAACAAAACCTGGGTCAGAAGTTTACATACACTCAATTAGTATTTGGTAGCATTGCTTTTAAATTGTTTAACTTGGGTCAAAAGTTTCAGGTAGCCTTCCACAAGCTTCCCACAATAAGTTGGGTGAATTTTGGCCCATTCCTCCTGACAGAGCTGGTGTAACTGAGTCAGGATTGTAGGCCTCCTTGCTCACACTCACTTTTTCAGTTCTGCCCACAAATATTCTATGGGATTGAGGTCAGGGCTTTGTGATGGCCACTCCAATACCTTGACTTTGTTGTCCTTAAGCCATTTTGCCACAACTTTGGAAGTATGCTTGGGGTCATTGTCCATTTGGAAGACCCATTTGCTACCAAGCTTTAACTTCCTGACTGATGTCTTGAGATGTTGCTTCAATATATCCACATCATTTTCCTTTCTCATGATGCCATCTATTTCGTGAAGTGCACCAGTCCCTCCTGCAGCAAAGCACCCCCACAACATGATGATGCCACCCCTGTGCTTCACGGTTGGCATGGTGTTCTTCGGCTTGCAAGCCTCCCCCTTTTTCCTCCAAACATAACGATGGTCATTATGGCCAAACAGTTCTATTTTTGTTTCATCAGACCAGAGGACATTTCTCCAAAAAGTACGATCTTTGTCCACATGTGCAGTTGCAAACCGTAGTCTGGCTTTTTTATGGCGGTTATGGAGCAGTGGCTTCTTCCTTGCTGAGCGGCAGGCAATCTCAATGCTGTGCGTTACAAGGAAGACATCCTCCTCCGTCATGTGGTACCCTTCCTGCAGGCTCATTCTGACATGACCCTCCAGCATGACAATACTACCAGCCATACTGCGCGTTCTGTGCGTGATTTCCTGCAAGACAGGAATGTCCGTGTTCTGCCATGGCCAGCGAAGAGCCCGGATCTCAATCCCATTGAGCACGTCTGGGACCTGTTGGATCGGAGGGTGAGGGCTAGGGCCATTCCCCCCAGAAATATCTGGGAACTTGCAGGTGCCTTGGTGGAAGAGTGGGGTAACATCTCACAGCAAGAACTGGAAAATCTGGTGCAGTCCATGAGGAGGAGATGCACTGCAGTACTTAATGCAGCTGGTGGCCACACCAGATAATGACTGTTACTTTTTTTGACCCCCCCTTTGTTCAGGGACACATTATTCAATTTATGTTAGTCACATGTCTGTGGAGGTTCTTCAGTTTGTGTCTCAGTTGTTTAATCTTATGTTCATACAAATATTTACACGTTAAGTTTGCTGAAAATAAACGCAGTTGACAGTGAGAGGACGTTTTTTTTTGTTGCTGAGTTTATATACATGCATTCAGATTTTTCCACATTGTTACAGCCTTGTTCTAAAATGGATTAAATCAAATATTTTCCTCAATCTACACACAATAACCTATAATGACAAAGCGAAAACAGGTTTACACACATTTTTGCAAACATATTACATTTTAACTTTTTTTACATCCGTATTCAGACCCTTCAGACCCCCTCAAAATTGAGCTCAGGTGAATCCTTTGTTCATTGATAATTCTTGAGATGTTTCTACAACTTGATTGGAGTACACCTGTGGTAAATTCAATTGATTGGAGATGATTTGGAAAGACACACACCTGTCTATATAAGGTCCCACAGTGCATGTAAGAGAAAAAAACAAGCCGTGAGGTCGAAGTAATTGTCCGGAGCGCTACAAGACAGGATTGTGTCGAGACACAGATCAGGGCTGGTGGCCAAAACATTTCTGCAGCATTAAAGGTCCCCAAGAACACAGTGGCCTCCATCATTCTTAAAATGGAATAACACTCTTCCTAGAGCTAGCCGCCTGGCCAAACTGAGCAATCGGGGAGAAGGGCGTTGGTCAGGGAGGTGACCAAGAACCCGATGGTCACTCAGAAAGAGCTCCAGAGTTCCTCTGCGGAGATGGGAGAACCTACCAAAAGGATAACCATCTCTGAAGCACTCCACCAATCAGGCCTTTATGGTAGAGTGGCCAGATGGAAGCCACTCCTCAGTAAAAGGCACATGACAGCCCACTTGGAGTTTGCCAAAAGGCACCGAAAGGCTCTCAGACCATGAGAAACAAGATTCTCTGGCCTGAATGCCAAGCGTCACGTCTGGATGAAACCTGGCAGAATCCCTTCGGAGAAGCATGATGGTGGCAGCATCATGCTGTGGGGGTGTTTTTTAGCAGCAGGGACTAGAAGACTAGTCAGGATCGAGGGAAAGATGAAGAGCAAAGTACAGAGAGATCCTTGATGAAAACCTGCTCAAGAGTGCTCAGGACCTCGGACTAGGGTGAAGGTTCACCTTCCAAAAGGACAACAACCCTAAGCACACAGCCAAGACAACGCAGGAGAAGCTTCGGGACAAGTCTCTGAATGTCCTTGAATGGCCCAGCCAGAGCCTAGACTTGAACCCGATCAAACATCTCTGGAAAGACCTGAAAATAGATGTGCAGCTATGCACTGAGTAAAGAGTAAAGAGTCTGAATACTTATGGAAATGTAATATTTCAGCACTTTTTTTAATGATACATTTTTTTTTTAATCTAAAAACCTGTTTTTGCTTCGTCATTATGGGGTATTGTGTGTATATTGATGAGGTGAACAAAACGATTTAACACATTTTAGAATAAGTTTGTAACTTAAAATGTGGAAAACACTTTCCAAATGCACTGTAATTGTATGTGTGGGGTACAGAGATGAGGTAGTCATTAAAAAATCATGCAACTTATTATGTGAGTTGTTAAGCACATTTTTATTCCTGAAATTCTTTAGGCTTGCCATAACAAAACGCTTTAATACATTGACTCAAGACATTTCAGTTTTTGATTTTTTTGTCATTCGTAAAAATGTCACTGACATTATGGGGTATTGTGTAGGCCAGTGACACAGAGTCTCAATTTAATAAATGTTTTATTCAGGCTAAAACACTAAATGTGGAAAAGTCAAGGTGAGTAAATACTTTCTGAAGGCACTGTATTTGTCTTTGAAATAATGGTTATACCAGGTAATTACATAACGATTTTTATACTTAAATCATCACTGCCATGGTACAATGTTGGTTTCATGAGAATCACCTTGCCTTCAGACAGTGAAATAGAGGGCAAGGACAGGCCATTCAGTACCAGTGAAATAGAGGGCAAGGACAGGCCATTCAGTACCAGTGAAATAGAGGGCAAGGACAGGCCATTCAGTACCAGTGAAATAGAGGGCAAGGACAGGCCATTCAGTACCAGTGAAATAGAGGGCAAGGACAGGCCATTCAGTACCAG
>QNTS01008119.1:9062-19398 GCA_003317085.1 Hucho hucho
TCTGGGTCAGGAGAGCCTGGGGGAGACAGAACAGATGACTCAGGACCATGTCTGGGTCAGGAGAGCCTGGGGGAGACAGAACAGATGACTCAGGACCATGTCTGGGTCAGGAGAGCCTGGGGGAGACAGAACAGATGACTCAGGACCATGTCTGGGTCAGGAGAGCCTGGGGGAGACAGAACAGATGACTCAGGACCAATCACAGTGCTACACAACACACATAAGGGAACACCTGCTTTAGCAACAGTTTAATCCATTACTGCTCCACCTGAACCCCAGAGTGACCTTTGACCTACCTGAACCCCAGAGTGACCTTTGACCTACCTGAACCCCAGAGTGAGCAACGAAGCTCTTGTCATCAGCCTCCAGAGCCAGCCTCAGACAGGTGGTTTGACCCCAGGAAGAAGAGATCCGGATTAGCAGCCTCTGGGCACGCTCCTCATCACAGCAATGGCACTCACTGAACACACCTGAGACAACACACACACACACACACAGGACATACACTGAACACACCCGACAGACAGGACAAGACCACTCACTGAACACACCTGAGACAACACACACACACAGGACATACACTGAACACACCCGACAGACAGGACAAGACCACTCACTGAACACACCTAAGAGGGACAGGACTTGGTCAATCAGTCTCACCACAAGATAACAGGACTGACAGATGGGAGACTCATTTGTAAAATAACAGTCTCCTCATTCATTTCCAGTGCTTGACTTGGACTGAAATAGATGTCGGTACTCATTTTTGGTACCGGTACAATTTCTATTTTAGTGCAGGCCCCGGTTGCATAAACCAGTTTACCTGAAGGAATACCTTTCCCTTAATTAAGGGAATTGTTTAAAGGTGTTGCATAGAGCCCCCCAAACATTTCCTTAGGTAAGGGCATAATTTAAGGGGTTTTATGGTTGTTTGAAGGCATGTACGGTTACCACGGAGAAACCCTGATCCACTGACTGAACATTGCTCATCACAAAATAGAATCTTCATCTTTTCATCTTCATCTTCAAGAGCGCGAGTGGTCTTAGTGAAGCTCATAAAATGAGGAACTAGAGTGCAGGTGAAACCTTGCAGGGGCATAATGGGTAATGTTTTGATAAAAATGTTTTGATAAATGAGGTAAACAGGTATGCCCTGGGTTCCTATTGTTAGGTGTTATTGTGAGTGTTTTGTTATTCCTGGTACTTAGAAAATACGAGGTAAAATTTGATTTTTTGGGGGGACCGTGTTTCATAGTTAGATAGGAGACGGCTACTGTGTAGGTACTTTTGCCCGATTGGATAGACGTCAGATAATCTATATAACAGCAATCGCAGTAGGATACGACACCACGTTGTGGGACCACTAACTGGGTCATATGTTAATCATGGTTTCATATAGACAGGGTTTGGAATCTAAAAACAGCACTAACCGGATTTGCCTCTTGTCTGTCTCATCCTGTGTGTTCTGTGTTTGTGATATGAGAGTTGTGTGAGTGGAAATAAGTGTTTGGGATAACAAGATACAGAAATGTGTATAATAAGCTTATTTAATTTTTGTATAATAAGTTTCGAAATGTAGTGTTATCTTGGGGTTCCGTCCATCCCGCGGGATGTTATTTTAGAGCAGTAGCGGCAAGTCTATCATTTCTGGAAGCCTAGAGAACAGTTGATACGTGTGGAGCCTTATTCCCATGCCTGGCCGGGTAGCGCTGGGAGGATGGCGATGGAGTCATTGAAAACACACATGGAATGGTTCATGTGACTACCTAAGATTTACTACGTTATGCATGGATTCCGTACCTTAACCAATGAAACTCTAAACGCTTATGGGATTTTCTCAGTCCAGGTAATACATTTAAATAAAATAGCCCATACGGCTTGAACATTTGTAGTTTTTTTTCACAGTAAAAGTTAGGGACAATTAATTGGTTGTCTAACAAATAAAAAATCATTACGGAGCATAGGCCGTCATTGTAAATAAGAATTTGTTCTTAACTGATTTGCCTAGTTAAATACCTTTTTAATAATAATGATGTAATAAAGGAATTTCAGTATGTCACACGAGAAAACATAATCCGTTTTTATTAAAGTCGACAGATCTGTTTCCAAATCAATGAATGTCGATTCAACTCGTTGACACACTTGGACAAACTATTAAGGCTATTTTCTGGTAATTGTGTCGTTATTATGTGCCAGGTCTTAAGAGTACAAACCAATATAATTGGGTTATTTGCGGGATTTACTTGTCATTTCAATAGCATTGGGTCTATGTGAACGTTTTAACAGCTTGCTTAGTGGAAAGGCTAATTTATTCAACATGAATAGCTGGGCGATTTTGAGTTAAAACGTTTTTGTGTAGCCAAATGGTTTGCTGGAATAACCTACTGAGAATGGAGTCGTATTTGAATCTATTTGAATATACAGTATGCTTGTCAACAATTGCACGTGTTTGTTTTATTACCTGTAGCCTAATCAGGAGACAGTTACCTAAATGTAATGAATTCTAATAATAGTGGATAGACAATTGTGATAGAGCTGTGACCATGGTAAAACAAGGCTACAATGGCAGTAAGAGGCTGTGGGATTATGCCCACCTAAATGTGCCTTTTCCCCGGGAATTGGCTGATGTATTTTACACATTTCGTTTTGTTCGTGAAACCTACCAGCGTTTGTTCCCCTGCTCCTGCCTGTTTCTTGATCCTGTTATCTAGTCCTTCCTGGTTTTGACCATTCTGCCTGACCTGACCCTGAGCCTGCCTGCTGTTCTGTACCACGCCCCACCTCACTGGATTATTGACCCCTGCCTGGCCTGACCCTGAGCCTGCCTGCCGTTCTGTACCACGCCCCACCTCACCTGCCTTTGACCTGTTGTTTGCCTGCCCCTGTATTAGAAATAAACTTTTGTTTCTTCGACACGTGATAATAAGTGTGAAGCAGAGGTTGGTATTAAACATATAGAGTAATATTGTTAGGGCAGACTACAAGAAAACATTGCCTTCTTGTAAGGAGAGAATAATCATGTTTTGTTTCTTTAATTTTCTAAACCTTACGATGGGTGACAGTATGTGAATGGTAATATGTTATTAGTGGGTTTTTTGGATAGTTAAAATAATTTAGGAGAATATAACACAATAGATATGGTAGGAGAAAATCCAAAGGAAAACCAACCATAAATTGTTTTTTTTGAGAGACCATCCTCTTAGAAATTCAAGAGAAAGGTCATATTGAAAATTAGCTCCCTGGATGCAATTCCTATGGCTTACACAGGGTGTCAGCAGTCTATGTTCAAGGTTTCAGGCTTGTAACTTATAAAACGAATAAGAAATATCAGTTTTAGCAGAAGGACACAGTCTTGGAAATTCGTGTTTACGCACGCTATGAAGAAATTACGCAGCTGCTAAAATCGGTTTCCTATTGAACATACTTCTTTCCGTAAGAAATATTATAGTTTGATTACATTTTTGGGTATCTGAGGAGTCAATAGAAACGTATTTTGTTGACACAAAGTTTAGGGGTAGATTTTCGGATTCCTTTCTCTGCATGTAAACGAGTGGATTACTCAAATCGATGGCGCCAACTAAACTGACTTCTTGGGATATAAAGAAGGATTTTATCTAACAAAACGACACTACATGTTATAGCTGGGACCCTTTGGATGACAAATCAGAGGAAGATTTTCAAACAGTAAGTGAATATTTAATCGCTATTGGTGAATTTATGAAACCTGTGCCGGTGGAAAAATATTTTGATGTGGGGCGCCGTCCTCAAACAATCACATGCTTGTTTTCGCTGTAATAGCTACTGTATATCGGACAGTGCAGTTAGATTAACAAGAATTAAGCTTTCAGCCGATATAAGACACTTATATGTATATAAATGTTTAAAATCCATATTATTTATGATTATTTATTTGAATTGCGCACCCTCCAGTTTCACCGGAAGTTGTCCCGCTAGCGGGACCCCTAGCCCTAAGTTTTAAGGTAGCTCCCACATTAAATAAGGCCTGGCAAATGTTGTGTGTTTTTACCCTACATTATGAATATTTGTTAGTGTTTTAATACCATGTCTGATTTAGTGGCTTATTTCATTTGGCTTTAATGGGTTTTTCACGGGTTAGAGCCGAGGTATCTTATAACCTGCCCAGGGACTGCTGTTGAAAATTAGCTGGCTGGCTAAAACCGGCACTGAAACGTTGATTTATGTGCACTGTCCCTGTAAAAATAAAAACTAACTCAAACTCAAAGGGGCACACAAATTGAATTTCCAGACATTTACATTTCAAATCAAATCAAATCTTATTTGTCACATACACATGGTTAGCAGTTGTTAATGCGAGTAGCGAAATGCTTGTGCTTCTAGTTCCGACCATGCAGTAGTATCTAACAAGTAATCTAACAAATTCACAACAACTACCTTATACACACAAGAGTAAAGGAATGAATACGAGTATGTACATATAAATATATGGATGAGCGATGGCTGAACGGCGTAGGCAAGATGCAGTAGATGGTATAGAGTACAGTATATACACATATATATATATATGAGATGAGTAATGTCGGATATGTAAACATTATATAAATGGCATTGTTTAAAGTGGCTAGTGATACATTATTTCATATAATTATTAAAGTGGCTAGAGATGGCCGAACGGCATAGGCAAGATACAGTAGATGGTTTAGAGTACAGTGTATACATTTGATATGAGTATGTCGGATACGTAAACATTATATACAAAATTGTTTAAAGTGGCTAGTGATACATTGTTACATCCAATTCCTATGTTTAAAGTGGCTAGAGATTTAAGTCAGTATGTTGGCAGCAGCCACTCAATGTTAGTGATGGCTGTTTAACAGTCTGATGGCCTTGAGGTAGAAGCTGTTTTTCAGTCTCTCGGTCCCAGCTTTGATGCACCTGTACTGACCTCGCCTTCTGGATGATAGCGGGGTGAACAGGCAGTGGCTCGGGTGGTTGTTGTCCTTGATGATCTTTTTGGCCTTCCTGTGACATCGGGTGGTGTAGGTGTCCTGAAGAGCAGGTAGTTTACCCCCGGTGATGCGCTGTGCAGTCCTCACTACCCTCTGGAGAGCCTTACGGTTGTGGGCGGAGCAGTTGCCGTACCAGGCGGTGATACAGCCCGACAGGATGCTCTCGATTGTGCATCTGTAAAAGTTTGTGAGTGATTTTGGTGACAAGCCAAATTTCTTCAGCCTCCTGAGGTTGAAGAGGCGCTGTTGCGCCTTCTTCACCACGCTGTCTGTGTGGGTGGACCAATTCAGTTTATCCGTGATGTGTACGCCGAGGAACTTAAAACTTTCCACCTTCTCCACTACTGTCCCCTCGATGTGGATAGGGGGGTGCTCCCTCTCCTGTTTCCTGAAGTCCACGATCATCTCCTTTGTTTTGCTGACATTGAGTGAGAGGTTATTTTCCTGACACCACACTCCGAGGGCCCTCACCTCCTCTCTGTAGGCCGTCTCGTCGTTGTTGGTAATCAAGCCTACCACTGTAGTGTCGTCAGCAAACTTGATGATTGAGTTGGATGCGTGCTTGGCCACGCAGTCATGGGTAAACAGGGAGTACAGGAGAGGGCTGAGAACGCACCCTTGTGGGGCCCCAGTGTTGAGGATCAGCGGGGTGGAGATGTTGTTTCCTACCCTCACCACCTGGGACCGGCCCGTCAGGAAGTCCAGGACCCAGTTGCACAGGGCTGGGTCGAGACCCAGGGTCTCGAGCTTAATGACGAGCTTGGAGGGAACTATGGTGTTAAATGCTGAGCTGTAGTCGATGAACAGCATTCTTACATAAGTATTCCTCTTGTCCAGATGGGTTAGGGCAGTATGCAGTGTGATTGCGATTGCGTCGTCTGTGGACCTATTGGGACGGTAAGCAAATTGGAGTGGGTCCAGGGTGTCTGGTAGGATGGAGGTGATATGATCCTTGACTAATCTCTCAAAGCACTTCATGATGACGGAAGTGAGTGCTACGGGGCGATAGTCATTTAGCTCAGTCACCTTAGCTTTCTTGGGAACAGGAACAATGGTGGCCCTCTTGAAGCATGTGGGAACAGCAGACTGGGATAGGGACTGATTGAATATGTCCGTAAACACACCAGCCAGCTGGTCTGCGCATGCTCTGAGGACACGGCCAGGGATGCCATCTGGGCCGGCAGCCTTGCGAGGGTTAACACATTTAAATGTTTTTCTCACATTGGCTGCGGTGAAGGTGAGCCCGCAGGTTTTGGTAGCGGGCCGTGTCGGTGGCACTGTATTGTCCTCAAAGCGAGCAAAGAAGTTGTTTAGTTTGTCTGGGAGCAGGACGTCATGGTCCGCGACGGGGCTGGCTTTCTTTTTGTAGTCCGTGATTGACTGTAGACCCTGCCACATTCCTCTTGTGTCTGAGCCGTTGAATTGTGACTCTACTTTGTCTCTATATTGACGCTTAGCTTNATGTGTCAGCTTGAGGGGGGATATATACGGCTGTGATTATAATCGAGGAGAATTCTCTTGGTAGATAATGCGGTCTGCATTTGATTGTAAGGAATTCTATGTCAGGTGAACAAAAGGACTTGAGTTCCTCTATGTTGTTATGATCACACCACGTCTCGTTAATCATAAGACACACACCCCCACCCTTCTTCTTACCAGATAGATGTTTGTTTCTGTCGGCGCGATGCGTGGAGAAACCAGGTGGCTGTACCGACTCCGATAACGTGTCCTGAGTGAGCCATGTTTCCGTGAAGCAAAGAACGTTGCAGTCTCGGATGTCTCTCTGTAAGGCAACCCTTGATCGGATTTCGTCTACTTTGTTGTCAAGAGACTGTACATTGGCGATTAAAATACTCGGGAGAGGTGCACGATGCGCCCGTCGACATAGCTTGACCAAAAGACCGGCGCGTTTCCCTCTTCTCCGGCGCCGCCGTTGTTTTGAGTCGCCGGGTGCTATCCATTCTATTGTCCTGGCTGGGGTAACAAACAGAGAATCCTCTTCGGGAAAGTCGTATTCCTGGTCGTAATGTTGGTAAGTTGACGTTGCTCTTACAACCGGGAGGAACTATTGGATATATGTAATAACTTAATATTTCCCGGGGTAACAATGTAAGAAGTAATACATAAAAAAACAAAATACTGCATGGTTTCCTGAGAACATGAAGCGAGGCTGCCATCTCTGTCGGCGCCGGAATCACTACATTTTTAATTGAACATGTGAATTCTTTTGATAAAAACTTTACTGAAGAAACTTACTGTAACCTGGGATACAGAATGTATGAAATGTTTTACTGTTTTTAAATAATTAGTAAAATAGAGAAATAAACATTTATTTGAAGGGTTTGAATGACCTCTGACTTTCTAGTGTGGTTTGATCACCCTCACTGCAAAGCTGAGAGACATTGGATGATGATTTAAAGGTCATATGTAATACTGATAATTACGGAGAAGTTGATAATGAATAGTTATATTTGTGATTCGGACCACGAGAAGGATAGACCTGTCTCTGGTCTATTTTTCTATTCCTTGAATCAAGTTATGGTTATTAAGGGTAGTAATTCTAATTTGATTTGCAGTGTTGTTTTTTACACATCATGTTGTGAGTCATGTGTCAAAATGGGGGAATTACCAGTCCTTTGAGGTTTTGGATTGAAGCTTACACACCTCGAGTGATGTGTAGAAGCGTATTGAGTGATATTTAGGAGTGTATCGAATGATGTATGAAGGATTGTATTGTTGTTTGTTCTGTTTTGTTTCGATACAAATCTCACCAGATTGGGTCTGCTGGATGATCAGGATTTCTCCCCAAGGATCAGCCCTCTAACTTCCTGACCCTGTGTCTCTGTGCTGAGGTCTACAGTGTGATAGGGGAGTATGAGCCAATTTGGAAGTTATTTTCTTTAACATTTGTCATAGAAATTTGTATTAAGAATATTGGTAAAAGTAATGACATGTCATATAGTCCATGCTTGTCTGGATTTCCAGAATCAGAAATGATCTGAACTAAACTGTTGTTCTGATCTGTCCTCTTTCGGGATTATGGCGAAGGTGACTACAGATGGTATCTAGATGCATGGAAGGGACAATTTGACCAAATGGTGTGGACCTCAAAACCTCCTCTAACCGGCTGAAGAAATGGCGTTCAATACAGCCCTGTCCTGTACCACTTCTATCGAGAGACCTCAGTCCGAGCCAGAAACTTGTACACAGCATCCAGTCGAAGCTATCAACTGCCTTTTCTCTCATTGATGAAAATAATCATGGCCTCTAAACCTTCTAGCTGCATTCTGGACCCTATTCTAACTAAACTACTGAAAGAGCTGCTTCCCGTGCTTAGCCCTCTGTCACAATTATCTCTTGGGACAGACCAATGCGCAGCGAAGTATCCAGAATACATATTTATTGACGAACGTGACTTGAGGGAACAAAACAGGGAACGATGAACATGACGTGGAAACAAACGCTAAATCCTAAACTAGACACTGTGACATGAACCTAAACACGATGGCATGAACCTAAACACCATGGCATGAACCTAAACACCATGGCATGAACCTAAACACGATAATCATAACAAATGTTAATAACCCACAAACTTAGGTGCAAAACCCCAAACATATATATGGTTCCCAATTAGAGGTAACGAGACTCAGCTGCCTCTAATTGGGAACCATTACCCCAACATAGAAATACACACCATAGAACTGAAGAAACCCAACACCAAAACAAAACTAAACACTCCAGCCTGAACACTCAGGCCTGGACGTTACACCCTCCTATGTTGAACATAATAAACGGCTCTCTATCCACCGGATGTGTACCAAACTCACTAAAAGTGGCAGTAATAAAGCCTCTCTTGAAAAAGCCAAAATAATTAACTATCGGCCTATATCAAATCTTCCATTCCTCTAAAAAAAAATTGAAAAAGCTGTTGCGCAGCAACTCACTGCCTTCCTGAAGACAAACAATGTATACAAAACACTTCAGTCTGGTTTTAGACCCCATCATAGCACTGAGACTGCATTTGTGAAGGTGGAAAATGACCTTTTAATGGCGTCAGACCGAGGCTCTGCAACTGTCCTCGTGCTCCTAGACCTTAGTGCTGCTTTTGATACCATCAATCACCACATTCTTTTGGAGAGATTGGAAACCCAAATTGGTCTACATGGACAAGTTCTGGTCTGGTTTAGATCTTATCTGTCGGAAAGATATCAGTTTGTCTCTGTGGATGGTTTGTCCTCTGACAAATCAACTGTAAATTTCGGTGTTCCTCAAGGCTCTGTTTTAGGACCACTATTGTTTTCACTATATATTTTACCTCTTGGTGATGTCAACTTTCACTGCTATGCGGATGACACACAGCTGTACATGTCAATTAAACATGGTGAAGCCCCAAAATTGCCCTCCCTGGAAGCCTGTGTTTCAGACATAAAGAAGTGGATGGCGGCCAATTTTCTACTTTTAAACTCTGACAAAACAGAGATGCTTGTTCTAGGTCCCAAGAAACAAAGAGATCTTCTGTTGAATCTGACAATTAATCTTGATGGTTGTACAGTCGTCTCAAATAAAACTGTGAAGGACCTCGGCGTTACTCTGGACCCTGATCTCTCTTTTGACGAACATATCAAGACTGTTTCAAGGACAGCTTTTTTGCATCTACGTAACATTTCAAAAATCAGAAACTTTCTGTCCAAAAATGATGCAGAAAAATGTATCCATGCGTTTGTAACTTCTAGGTTAGACTACTGCAATGCTCTACTTTCCGGCTACCTGGATAAGGCACTAAATAAACTTCAGTTAGTGCAAAACACGGCTGCTAGAATCTTGACTAGAACCAAAACATTTGATCATATTACTCCAGTGCTAGCCTCTCTACACTGGCTTCCTGTTAAGGCAAGGGCTGATTCCAAGGTTTTACTGCTAACCTACAAAGCATTACATGGGCTTGCTCCTACCTATCTTTCCAATTTGGTCCTGCCGTACATACCTACACGTACGCTACGGTCACAAGACGCAGGCCTCATTATTGTCCCTAGAATTTCTAAGCAAACAGCTGAAGGCAGGGCTTTCTCCTATAGAGCTCCATTTTTATGGAATGGTCTGCCTATCCATGTGAGAGACGCAGACTCGGTCTCAACCTTTAAGTCTTTATTGAAGACTCATCTCTTCAGTAGGTCCTATGATTGAGTGAAGTCTGGCCCAGGAGTGTGAAGGTGAACGGAAAGGCACTGGAGCAACGAACCACCCTTGCTGTCTCTGCCTGGATTCTCTGCCTCTAACCCTATTACAGGGGCTGAGTCACTGGCTTACTGGTGCTCTTCCATGCCTTCCCTGGGGGGGGGGGGGTG
>QNTS01008119.1:24614-37012 GCA_003317085.1 Hucho hucho
GTATGTCTCAGTGCTGTATTGTGTGTCTGTGCTGCACTATACCATTGGTTAATACAGACAGTATGTCTCAGTGCTGTATTGTGTGTCTGTGCTGCACTATACCATTGGTTAATACAGACAGTATGTCTCAGTGCTGTATTGTGTGTCTGTGCTGCACTATACCATTGGTTAATACAGACAGTATGTCTCAGTGCTGTATTGTGTGTCTGTGCTGCACTATACCATTGGTTAATACAGACAGTATGTCTCAGTGATAGAAATAGAAATAATAGAATGGGCGTCCCCATGGCATAATGGGTGGCCCGGCGGCCATTGCGAGTGTACCCACAGGCGCAAAGCACGAAGTAAAAGCTAGGTTCAAAATATACAGATTAAACCTGCACTGCGTAACTGTGTGTGTACAGGTGTTATTGGAGACTGCTTGATATAGCAACTGCTCAGCATCGGACTGTAAGTAGCTACAGGAGGGTAACGCGTACTTCACTGGGGCCAAGCTTCCTGCCATCAAGGACCTCTATACCAGGCGCTGTCAAAATTTTCAAAGACTCCAGCCACCCAAGTCATAGACTGTTCATTATGCTATCGCACGGCAAGCAATACCGGAGCGCCAAGTCTGGGACCAAAAGGCTCCTTAACAGCTTCTACCCCCAAGCCATAAGACTGTTGAACAATTCATGAAATGGCTATCCGCACTATTTGCATTGACCCCGTTATTTTATCCGTATTTATTCTTTGCACTGACTATCTTGCACAGGCTCGATGTACACTCACACATACTACGCTGACACTCCAACACACACACACACACACACGCATGCATATCGACGCCATTCACATTCCTTCACATACGCTGCTGCTACTCTCTGTTAATTATCTATGATAGTCACTTTACCCCTACCTACATGTACATATTACCTCAATTACCTTGACTAACCCGTATCCCTGCACACTGACTCAGTACCGGTACCCTTTGTATATAGCCTTGTTATTTTATTGTGTTACTATTTTTCCTTTCGTTTATTTTGCAAATGTTTCTTATTTAAAAAGAAAAAAACTGCATTGTTGATTAAGGGCTCATACAGTCCATTCAGAAAGTATTCAGACCCCTTGACTTTTTCCACATTTTGTTACGTTACAGCCTTATTCTGAAATGGATTAAATAAAAAAGAATCCTCAATTTTTCTCACAATACTCCATAATGACAAAGTGAAAATTTTTGCAAATTTGTAAAACATTAAATATTATTTACTTAAATATTCGGACCCTTTGCTATTAGACTCTAAATTGAGCTCAGGTGCATCCTGTTTACATTGATCATCCTTGAGATGTTTCTACAACTTGATTGGAGTCCACCTGTGGTAAATTCAATTGATTGGACATGATTTGGAAAGGCACACACCTGTCTATATAAGGACCCACAGTTGACAGTGCATGTCAGAGCAAAAACCAAGCCATGAGGTCGAAGGAATTGTCCGTAGAGCTCAGAGACAGGATTGTGTCGAGGCACAGATCTGGGGAAGGGTACCAAAAAAACTATGCAGTATTGAAGGTCCCCAAGAACACAGTGGCCTCCATCATTCTTAAATGGAAGAAGTTTGAAACCACCTAGGCTCTTCCGAGAGCTGGTCGCCCGGCCAAACTGAGCAATCAGGGGAGAAGGGCCTTGGTCAGGGGGGTGACCAAGAACCTGTTGGTCACTCTGACAGAGCTCCAGAGTTCCTCTGTGGAGATGGGAGAACATTCCAGAAGGACAACCATCTCTGCAGCACTCCAACAATCAGGCCTTTATGGTAGAGTGGCCATACAGAAGCCACTCCTCAGTAAAAGGCACATGACAGCCCACTTGGAGTTTGCCAAAAGGCACCTAAAGGACTCTCAGACCATGAGAAACAAGACTCTCTGGTCTGATGAAACCAAGATTGAACTCTTTGGCCTGAATGCCAAGCGTCACGTCTGGAGGAAACCAGGCACCATCCCTACGGTGAAGCATGGTGGTGGCAGCATCATGCTGTGGGGATGTTTTTCAGCAGCAGGGACTGGGAGACTAGTCAGGATCGAGGCAAAGATGAACGTAGCAAAGTACAGAGAGATCCATGATGAAAACCTGCTCCAGAGCGCTCAGGACCTCAGACTGGGGCGAAGGTTAATAAGGACAATATATCTTAGTGTGTCGGCTACTGTACCGATGGTTAATAAGGACAATATGTCTTAGTGTGTCGGCTACTGTACCGATGGCGTGTCTCTCGTAGTGGTTGGCCAGTTCTCTCATCTCCTCTGCCTCATCCTCCTCTTCCGCTCCTTCCTCAGCCAGCTTCTTCAGGATCTTACTAGCGGCCAGAGCTGCTGACATACAGTCCCGGGACTGCACACAACAAACAAACATGTTAAAAGTAATAATATTTTTTTTATTCTCTAATCATTTATTCTTATATAGTCTGTTTCAAGCATTTTGCTTTAACTGCAGAATTAATACTTTGGGAAAACTAGACAGTCAGTTCCATATTTAGAGTAGGTTAGGAACCTGCACTGGTTCCTAACCTACTCTACCTGCTCCCAGGCGATCTCAGCCAGCTCTTTCTTGTTCTGCAGGATGGCCCAGAGGAAAAGGTCTCCGCCTGGGTCTCTGAAAGTCTCCTCTCCCCTGTCTGAATCTCTCCCTGGTCCTCTGTCTGGGTCTGGCGAGGCCTGGAGCTCCAGCTGCTCTTTGGGTGGCAGCTAAAACAGAACAGATAGGCAGGTCAGTAGGCAGCTAAAACAGAACAAATAGGTAGGTCAGTAGGCAGCTAAAACAGAACAGATAGGCAGGTCAGTAGGCAGCTAAAACAGAACAGATACGGTTGAAGTCGGAAGTTTACATACACTTAGGTTTACATACACTTAATTTCATTTGGTGTTGATTTGATTTGATTAGGTGGACAGCTATAGAAACCAGAGACATATAGTATGAGTGTCATCATTTGAAGATAATTTTTTCCACGACATATTGGCGAGCTTTTAAGCCAGGAGTCGAAGGGACTTTTTTAGACGGCGGCACCTAGAAGCTGACGATGGATCTTCCTGGCAGCTTGCAAGCGGGTGGCCACCCCAAACTATCAAAGGTAAGCCTATCTTACGGATAGTTTAATATTTGTGCGGGCTGCTACAGGAGATCTGTCTCAGCGACGAGGGTGCCACGTACGTCTCTCTAGATTTCTAAAAAGAACCTAGTAATATTAAGAACTTTTGAATTCAATAAACTGCATGCATGCGTAACGCTTTGGGGGGATATTTAATATATCTATTTGTGAGACGGGGTG
Source organism: Hucho hucho (assembly GCA_003317085.1). Classification (NCBI taxonomy): domain Eukaryota; kingdom Metazoa; phylum Chordata; class Actinopteri; order Salmoniformes; family Salmonidae; genus Hucho; species Hucho hucho. The sequence continues at coordinate 27,911 of QNTS01008119.1, forward strand.
TGTGGGGGGCTGCGTACCTTGCTGAGGTCGGGTGACCAGTGGAGGGGGGGCTTGCATTTGCTCTGGTTGGGTTGCGCGGTGGACCCGGGTGGGGGAGATTGCCCTGTCTGATTCTACTTGGCCGAACGCAGCCGTGTCAGGACCTGTTCTGGACTCGTGCGTTAACACGGTCCAGACAACTTGATCGGGTGCTTCGAGCTGGGGGTGTGATTCAGGCTGTCTCTCTTTCTCTCTCTGGGCCATCCGCCGGGGGCTCTGTGTGGTCTGACCGGTGCGTTTGTTCGCTCTGTTTCTGTTGGGCTGCCTGGCCTGGAGGAGTGCTGTGGCTACCTGGACATATTGTCAAAACAAATAGAATAAATATGAATTTGACCCGTTTTGGCAAAATCCTTGTAGGTTGAAATGAGACTTTGACCCATTTTGGCAAAGCTCCTTTTATAAAATAAATAGGAATTTGACCCGGTTTGGCAAACTCCTTGTAGGTTGAAATAAGACTTTGACCCGTTTTGGCAAAGCTCCTTGTGTAGAATGAAATAAAAATAAATCCTATTTTGTGTCAATGATGAAATACACCACGTTTTGCCCAACACGACCTATGAATGGAAATAAAAGACTGAATGTGTGTAAAATCTCTCTGTTTAGAAGAAGTATATCAGAATAGGCTGAAATTGTAAACCAATAAGGAAAAGCAAAGTGTGTGGACTGAATTCTTGGTGACATTAACTAAAGATAGAGACACAGGAAGTGTAAAATCTGGAAAAAATTAAAATAAAAAGGAATAAAACAAAACAACGGATGATTAAAAGAAAAACAGGATATTGACATAATAATGTATTGAATGAACTATCCTGACATACGTAGAACTTGTTAGACAGAGTACATATAGAATATACTAGTGTGTGCAAAGTAGGAAAGTAACATACAGATGAGTATAAGCAGTACTAAATTCAGGATAAAATAATACATCTAGGTTATCTTAGAATAAATAGGGGTAACAAGTATTATAAAATAGACCATAGTAGCGGGCTAGAAAAAAAAAGTTAAAATATATTTTTATAAAGTAAAAAGGAAATAATAAAAACCTCTATGAAATAGGAAAAGCGTACAAAGAAACTAAACACCAAATGGCCAGCAGCAGGGACATTGGATGTTGCTGTGTGTGAGGAAATGGAGACTCTGATAAAAAATTACAAGCCAAATGACAAGAAACAGAAAAGAAAAAACAAGCGAGAAAGAGAAAACGAAATACAAAAAATGTTTAAGGAAGAAGGAATTGGCATACTGAAGAGTATGAAGACAGCAAGAGAAATGCTGAAGAAAAGTGATGAAAAAGCGTGCAGGAAAGGAGGAGTGGGGCACTAACCCTCCACTAGACCCAGAAGGGGATCTACTGTTGACAAAGATGTTCCGGAACTCAGTGATTGAAGCCATGCCCCAGCCAGTAAGGAACAGGCTGGAGGATGTGGTGGGGCTTAATTCAAAATCATACAAGGAATTCTGTGACTATGTCATCCATGCCGTGGAGAAGCACAGGAAGGATGAACAGAAACAAGTTGATCAAGGGAAGGAACTTCAGAGAAGACTAACACAGCTACAACTGGATGAACTGATTAACAAGGGAAAGAAGTCCAGGCCCCAGTAACAACCCCGGTGTCAGAGATGGGAACGATGACTGCTGTCTCCCCAGGAGGGCCACAAATACCAGCCCCCGAGAGGGTTCAAATGCCTACCGCACTGCCAGTAGTAAATGTGTATACACAGCCCCCAAAGTGGAATAATGGTAAAAGACTGCAGAAACCTGCACAAACTGATCAGAAATATGGACCCATGAACCCCCAAGGGCCATCTGGTGCATGCTGGGGATTCAAACAAATAGGACACACCAAACGAGAATGCCCTACCAATCCGTGGCAGGTTCGGACGGGAGGAAACACAAATAATTGGCAACCACCAGCAAACAATAATTGGAGTAACTGGCAGGCATCGAGTAATGGGAACCCGAATAATTGGAACCCAAATGATGGACGGCGGAGCAACCAATACCCACCTCCCGGCCCTGTGAACCCCTGGTCAGGGCCCAACCAAACATACTAGGGATGCCCAGAGAGTCCTACAGGGGAGGGTCAGTTCCCAATGATAACGACAAGAGCTGACCAGGAACCTATGCTGCAGGTTCAGATAGAAAACAGAGGCACACCCATGATGATAGATACTGGAGCCACTTACACCTGTGTAAATCCAAATTATGCCTCTCATCTCCCCATGTCTGGTAAATATGCCAAAACAATAGGATTCTTGGGAAACATGCAGCTGATTCCAATGACTGCTCCAGTTCGTCTGATAGCTGATGGTAAATCAGCCACAATCCCAATACTAGTGTCTGATCAAACACCAATCAATCTATTGGGAAGAGATGCTCTGTGCAAAATGGGCATACAAATTCAGTGTTCTCCCGATGGAGTAATAATAGAGAAAATAGGATTACAACTACCAATGATAGAAACTCAAGGGGCAGCTAATGTATACTGGTTGGGTGGCATTGAGGTAGATGTTGGTAAAACTGTAAGGAGGTGGGGTAGGTTTATTCAGGCCCAAATACCCAAAGCAGTTAGAGTAAAATCTGAATATCACTGCACAATGCAATTTGACCCTAACCAGGACCCTTTATTGGACAAACTCTGGGCTATGGAGGCAAATGGAAGGAAAGCACCAATTACCTCTCAAATTATCCTTATAGGAAGGCAGGGAGCAGCGATGGATGTGAATGACAGAGATGGATCTGAGTTTGTGAATAAGTGGTTCAATGTCTCTGACTCTGTCCCTCACATCACATTGCTGGTAAATGAAGGATTCACGTCAAAGGATTTGGGACCTATGATGAGGAAAGCTAGGAGGAAGAGATGGGAAAGGACAGATAATCCATTGATTTTTCACTCAACTGACAAAAACTTCATCAAAATAATATCCACTACTGAAATGATTGGAGAACCCAGGGAAGTAGAGGTAAATGTAAGCCAACAGGCAATGTTAGGTGAAGGAATAGGAGTAATTGGTGAACTCAGAGAAGAAATGGAGAAAATCATACCATCCGAGGTATGGTCACAACATGACACAGATGTTGGGTTGGTTAAATCAGCAAGTCCTGTGCACATCAAAGTAAAACCTGATGCCAAGCCTCTGTGGAAAGCTCAATATTACATGAAGCCTGAAGCTGAAGAAGGAATAAGTGCAACGATTGAAGGATTGATCAGAGCGGGTGTTCTGATAGAAATACAAAGCTGTTGCAATACACCTCTATTACCTGTACTTAAAGCCGATGGTAAAAAATGGAGACTGGTGCACGACTTAAGAGCTGTCAACGACATTGTGCAGGATTGTCCTGCAGAGGTTCCAAATCCACACACGCTGCTGACTAATGTCCCTCCAGATGCCAAGTACTTCACAGTGATTGACCTATGTGGAGCATTTTTTAGTGTGCCCCTGGCGGAGGAATGTAGACATTTATTTGCATTTCGATATAGAGGTAAAACGTTATCTTACACTCGTCTTCCCCAGGGATTTTCTCAAAGCCCGCACTTATTCAACCAAATATTAAAAGCTGATTTGGAAGAATTAATGCTTGATGGCACGTTGATCCAATACGTGGATGACCTGTTAGTCTGTGCCTCAACGATAGAACAGTGCCACTCTGACTCACTAAAAGTTCTACAACGATTAGCTGAGGGGGGACACAAGGTCTCTAAAACGAAACTCCAGTATTGTCAACCTCAAGTTGAGTACCTAGGAAGGACAATAGCTCATGGAACTAGAGCAATAGCTCCGGGTCAACTAGAAGGTCTCAGTAAGGCACCGTTGCCACAAACAGTAGCTCAAATGATGACATTCCTAGGGATGACAGGATTTAGCTCAGACTGGATAGAGGACTATGTCGTTAAAACAGCTCCTTTAAGGGAAATGATGAAAGAAGCAGGACAGCAAAATATCAGGGCACAATTGGTTTGGAATACTGATGCTCTGACTGCCTTTGAAACACTTAAAAAAGAAATGCAGACGGCGCCCGCTCTAGCCACCCCAGATTACACTGAACCATTTTTGTTATACGTAGCAAATAGGTGTGATAATTATGCAGCTGCTGTTCTAATGCAAGAAACATGTAGTGGTAGGAAGAAACAACCTATTGCTTACTATAGCTCTAAATTGGATCCGGTGTCTCAGGGTTACCCTCCTTGCTATCAAGGCTTGGCAGCATTACACTATGCTTATGACAAAGCATCCACTAGAGAGGAGGAGACAACCGCCGAGGGATGAGGGGACAGAGGATGCTGATTCACCAAGCAGGAGCCCGGAGGAAGAGGGAGCAGCGAAGGAGGTCAAGGTGCCAGGGAGAAGGCAAGAAAGCAACAGACCAGGTGGATGCCAAGAAATTATACCACCTGAAACAGCAAGACGACGGAAAAAGGACAATGAAGGAGAAACCACTGGTGATCAGCGAGTCAACTCTCCAGGGGAGCCTGAAGATCCAAGGATGGGGGAAAGTGACATGCCTGTTACTTCTCGCGACGTACCTATTCTGGCAGATCTCCCTGACGACAGCCCTTTCCAGTGGGACCCTGAAATACCAGCTAGAGAGTGGGAACAACACTTCCCCGAAAGTGATGCCTTCTCTGATGGAAGCCCATTCCAGTTGGAAGGAAAAATCTTCTAGGGGGCAGAAGGTGAAGATGACCCACAGGCTGGAGGGGAGGGAAATTTCCTCAGAAATGTTTTGGAAACGGGGAGGATATTTCCCCACAATTGACTTTTCCTCCCTCAGCTGATCTCCTTAACAGTCAATTGAGACCAGAAGAACAAAAGAACAGTGACATTGACGTAACAATTGCATCAGGCAACATGGAAAAAAGGGCAGCAAGTTCACGTACAATTAAGAAGCAGGATGCAAGCAGAAAAAGAAGAGAAGAGCCTGCTGTAAAACTTGAGAAAAACGGCAAGGTTAGTATCCCAGTCTTACCTCAAATCATAACGGAACCTGGAGAGCAGAAGTCAATCTCAATCATAAGAATCAAACCACTACTTGCTTTCTGTGGGTGGACACATCATCAAACCAAGGGAGAGGTATTATGGGATCCAAAAGGCTGCGACCTGACAATAGCCAAAGACAAGGACATGTGGATGCTCACTATGAATAAGATTAAACACGTTGAAGGTGAAGAATTTATAGTTGAAATAGCAAATATAAGACCGACTGAAGGAAACAGAGTAACCATCATTCGAATTGATTCTGCACCAGCACCTGAGCAGGAAAAGCCTTTGACGACTAGGGCAACTACAATAATGGCAGAAGCAGCTGTGAAAACTGCTGTTATCACCACTAGATTGCCATCAACTGCGCTTACCAAACAGACCACTACAAGCACAATGAAACCTGAGGGGTCAGAGTCAGGAGGGTTTTTCACTGGCATTTGGAACTTTCTGACCAACACTCAGACTAACTTTCTACCTCAAGATAAGAACATTGGGTCTGTAGCTGATGTTCCCGAATCGATATCACCCAAGGACATTACATTGGCAGAAAGAGTGAGAAATGACTGGTATAAATGGGCTAGATACACAGCAGCTAAACATGGGGCTGACAATTGCATTCTAGGTAGTAAATCACCTTTATCTGACTTGTTAATAGTACCTGAACCTGCATCATTTCAAGAATGTGCTAATTGGAAAAATGTTCACTGTGTTCATACAAAATATCATATTCCTTTGTGTAACATAGAATGTAGGATTTCCCTAGGTAGCACCAAAGGTAGGAACATGTTGAATAACACTAGGTGGGGAGAACATGAATGTGCTGTTTATGACATTAGAACTGAATTAAATGGACTGCAACATGACCAAAGGTATGTGGTTAAAGGGAAATATGAGTGTTTCTATAGCAAAGTCACTGAAGGTAATGAAGGAATTGATGTGGGTAACACTACTGTTGTATGTGATACTATTTGGGTGTTGTAAAATGTACTTAGTATCATTAAAATATCTACAATAACATCACACAAACCCCACCCTTCTATGTTCTCAACCCGAGAAGTACCCCAATCCTTATTGTAGATATTTTAATGATACTAAGTACATTTTCTGATTACTTGGAAAGACTATACAATTATCCATATGAACTCCCAGAAACAGGGCGTCAGATAACAAGCACCACTCCTCAGCAGAACACATGCCTAAGGTTGTCTCGGCTAGGTGACAAGGGTACAAAGCTGAGACCCGTAAATACATATGTTAAAAGTCAGACAGAGTCAAGTAACAGGGTCTGTAAAATTAGACAGGCGAACAGAAACAAAAGGACTTATAAGGTATAGGAACATTTAGGTTAAATGCTGGGGCGGTTGCAGGGCTACGAATACAGCCCAAGCAGCTGTCAGGTGTGAGTGACAGCAAGCAATTGTTAAGACAGAGAGAATGTGGTGAGGAGAGTTAAAGACGAGCTATTTTCATATACAGAGAACAATGTAACTGGAACCATGAGATACATCAAGTAGAGATATAATACTAATGCATTAGGGTCTAAAAGATGACAGCAGAATGGCCAACACAAGTAATATATGTACACAGTAAAATGTATTGTTGTTATAACATTGAAGTGGCTGCCACCATATAATCTAAACTTGGAACAGATAGGGGCGTTACTGGGCGTGAACAAGCAAGACCTCAGATCAAAAGATGATGGGTGGCTTGAGAGAAAGAAGGAGTGACTGCATTTACATATGGGTTGTACTCATATACTGTAAGGGTATAAATTGGGATTGTGGGATTCATGGTTTTTAGCTGTTTTCCCGGGGCGGCTCGGCCTTTGATTACTCTGAATTAAAGGTCTTATTGAATTCACAAGTTTCTTGTATGAGTGTCATAATTTGAAGATAATTTTTTCCACGACAATGTTTGGAGATGAATGTTGCACTTTTATTCCTAATAACACTGCCCCTAATGGTTCTTTCTCTGTTGCCATGTCCAAACTTAAGGGGTTGAGATCTGAAGTTAAGGCCAATGCTGGTTGTGATACTCATATGTGGGATTGGCTTGACTTAGCTTTGGGTAAATGGGGAGCTATGCTTGCTAGGATGGCTATCATGGTAGGTGGTGGTCTGTTGGCATTGGGAATCGTCTTTTGCTGTGTCGTACCTTTTGTAAGGTCTCTTGTGGTACACACTACTGTTAAACAGATGGCGCTGGGACATGATAACTTACATGTACAGGCTTCGTTGTCCACACCCTCTACTCGCTGGTTGGATGAATCTGGATTATGCCATGCCCCGGTGGTAATTAACCCGGTGCCTGGACACCCTGGTCATTATACTAATTGGGTTGAAGATCCTTGCAATGCACTTGGTGGTCCGCTTGATTGTCCCTTTGGTAATCCCAATTGTCTTTTTGGGGTAACTCCAGGAGGTGGTTATGCTTGCCGTGATTTTCGTCCAGAAGGGTTTCCTCTTTATGCCAAAGATTCTTCTTCTGATGACTAAGTAATACTACATGTACGCGTAAATTGTCCTAGGGTTTTTTTTTTTTTAAATGGTGTTCTATGACGCCTGTGGATGGACATTTTCATTATGGTGATCTTTTGTTTTGTGCTATGTGTCACAAAGGAGTTTTGTCCTTTGTGTAAGGATATGGTGTGTTTAGGCAGGTTCTCTTTTGTATTTTTTTAGTTTCTTTCTTGTTGTTTGTTTTGGTTTTATGTTTTTGTTTCAATTCAAGTTAGTTTTGCCTTCTGGAATAAGTTCACTTTAAAACATGTTAGGTAACATAGGGTATTCCGGTTACGAGCATCTACGGACCATTTCCTTAATCCTTTAACAGGTTTGTTTGATTTCACTTTTGTTAGAGAGGTGTCTGCGAGGGAGGATCATGTTTGGGTGTTTTATTTTGGAATGTTGTCATTTCCTTTTTATTTTTGTAGCTTTGTGTTCTTTGATTTAAATTGTATCTAATATTCGTTATGTACTCCCTATATTCTACATTACTGAGATACCCTCAGGCAAGGCTTTACACTACATGCTCAGTGCTTTTACATTTTCTGTTTGGTTCTTTTGTTGGAGGTATTTGATATTTTGTTGATTGTTTTGTTGTGTTTGTTGATTATTTTTGTGTTTTTTCTTTGGATTGAGTGGATCTTTTACTCCTTTCCTGTATTATGTGTTTGGAGATGTTTGGTCCTCTCTTTCTCTATGTTTTCATGGATCTTTTACTCCTGTCTAGATGTTTAAGATTGGAGAAGTTTGGTCCTTTCCTGTATATGTGAGTAGGTGGAGCTTTGTTTGTTAAATTTGGTTGGAGGATGTTTCCTCTATAGTGTTTCAGGAGGTGCTCCCCTTCTCATCTATACTGGAATTTTCTTTGTGTGGAACTCTAAGTTCCAGAGGGGGGTATGTTGGAGATATTTTAATACCATTATGTTACATTTTCTCATTTCTGAATAGAAGGCATAGAACACCTTTTAAGTAGAAACACATGTCAAGGGTTGCCTCAGCTGAAAAACAGCACATACTACACGTAGGCCTCGTACCACACGTTTCACTTTTAAGTGGAAACACATGTCAGAGGCTACCTATGGTAACACTATATAAGCTGAACTGAGTTCAGTCAGAGCTAGCTGTTTACCCGGGTCACAGCTCGACCTTTGATTACTCTGAATTAAAGGTCTTATTGAATTCACAAGTTTCTTGTATGAGTGTCATAATTTGAAGATCATTTTTTCAACGACAGCAGCTACAGAAACCAGAGACATATAGTCTCTATATAGTATATCTAGCTGGCAGCTACAGAAACCAGAGACATATAGTCTCTATATAGTATATCTAGCCGGCAGCTACAGAAACCAGAGACATATAGTCTCTATATAGTATATCTAGCTGGCAGCTACAGAAACCAGAGACATATAGTCTCTATATAGTATATCTAGCCGGCAGCTACAGAAACCAGAGACATATAGTCTCTATATAGTATATCTAGCTGGCAGCTACAGAAACCAGAGACATATAGTCTCTATATAGTATATCTAGCTGGCAGCTACAGAAACCAGAGACATATAGTCTCTATATAGTATAT
>QNTS01008122.1:10238-23178 GCA_003317085.1 Hucho hucho
GTCTGTCTGCTAGTCCAATCTATCTCCTGTATATCTCTGCCATACCGTCTGTCTGCTAGTCCAATCTATCTCCTGTATAGCTCTGCCATAGCGTCTGTCTGCTAGTCCAATCTATCTCCTGTATATCCCTGCCATTCCGTCTGTCTGCTAGTCCAATCTATCTCCTGTATATCTCTGACATACCATCTGTCTGCTAGTCCAATCTATCTCCTGTATCTTTCTCTCTCGCTTTCTTTCTCTCTCACTCTCTCTATCTCACTTCCCTCTTTCCCTCTCTCTCTCTCTCTCTCTACCATATGTCTGCTAATCCAGTCTATCTCCTGTATATCTCTGCCATACTGTCTGTCTGCTAGTCCAATCTATCTTCTGTATATCTCTGCCATACCGTCTGTCTGCTAGTCCAATCGATCTCCTGTATATCTATGTCAGTGAAGGCTGTTGCCATGGCGATACTGTGTGATGGCCCTTTGAAGTGGCGTGTTTGTGCCTGGGAAACAGAGTGGCTTCTGTAGAGGCAAGGAGTGTGTCCTCATCTCTCCTATCTCTCTGTCTCATTTTCTTGCTATCGATATTTCTCTCTCGCTTTCTTTTTCTCTCACTCTANCATACCGTCTGTCTGCTAGTCCAATCTATCTCCTGTATATCTCTGCCATACCGTCTGTCTGCTAGTCCAATCGATCTCCTGTATATCTATGTCAGTGAAGGCTGTTGCCATGGCGATACTGTGTGATGGCCCTTTGAAGTGGCGTGTTTGTGCCTGGGAAACAGAGTGGCTTCTGTAGAGGCAAGGAGTGTGTCCTCATCTCTCCTATCTCTCTGTCTCATTTTCTTGCTATCGATATTTCTCTCTCGCTTTCTTTTTCTCTCACTCTATCTCTGTCCCCTCTTTCACTCTCTCTCTTGCTTTCTTTCTCACTCTCTCTATCTCTCTCCCCTCTTTCCCTCTCTTTCGCTTTCTTGCTCACTCTCACTTTCTCCCTTTCTCCTTCCATCTCTCTCTCTCCACCCCTATCTCTCATTCTACCTGACAACCCACCCCTTCACTCTCCTCCCCCTCCAGTCAGTGTTAAAGGCCTTGGTCATGTTTGTCTTCTCCTCTGTGTCTATGCACTCTTTCTGAGGTGAAATAGCCAAAAGCGCCAATACAGATAGACCTCAAGTGCCTCCGTGTGGCCCCTGGCCACTCAACAAAGACCAGAGTAGGGGCCCAATAACAATTATTTCCTTATACAGATGTAGGATCTTAATTTGACCACCATTTTGCAGGAGAACGTTGAAGTGTATTATAATTCACATAATAATTCACATTTCCTCTTCCTGCAGGATCATTTTCCTGCAGGCTCAAATTAAGATCCTACATCTGTATATTCTCAGACATTCTCAGACACATTGACAGAACAAAACAAGTCATTGTTTTGTCTGTAGATTTCCTACATTTCATGACTGCCCATTGAAGTGTTGTATTTCTAAATTCTGTCTCTAATAAATCCATTTCTCCCTCCTCGATAGCCAATTATCTGCTCCGAGATCATCTTAATGCTATGGTTATGCAAGCAGCAGATCAGTAATCCCTAGATGGATTTGTGGCCAAATAAAGATCAAACGCGACCGCCTGACTCGTCTTGTGGTGATTATTTCCAACTCCTGTATTTTTCTTGGAATGACAGAAGAACTTGACTGTTTCTAAAAGGAGAGGCAGCAAGCGTGTATGACTTTACAGTGGAATCTAATTCTAGAACCAGCAGAGTTGGTGTTTTGGTTAAGATTCCACTGTAAAGTCATACACGCTTGCTGCCTCTCCTTTTAGAAACAGTCAAGTTCTTCTGTCATTCCAAGAAAAATACAGATAGAATCGTTCAGGCGACGTTTTGACAGCGCAAAAATGTGGAGATGTCACCAAAAATGACAACAATTCAATACTACTACAGTCACTATCAAAACCTTACAACTGAGAAGTCAACAACTTATGCAGGTTTCAAGTTAACAGAAGGCAATCTGCAGTATCCTAAACTTGTTATGAATCAAGTGCCATGTTGAGTATTTGTAGTGTTTTTGCCACAGTTTTTTTAACATATCTGTATTTTAGTTGCTGCCAGAATGGATCCCTTAGAGTGGCACTCGGGAAACTAGAATCCCTTCCAGGGTTCTTAGAACTCATAACAATAGTGGAGTCGACTTCCCAATTCCAAGAAGCAGTAAAACATCACCCTGCTCCATCTCTCACACTAACACAATGTGAAGGCCCAGTAACAGTCACAGTCACACACCCGGCCCGGGTCGGTCGGTTAGTTGGTCCACCCATGGACCGCGGCCACAAGTCATTTCCTCAACGTCTCGTTATAAACCCCTGGACTGCATCCAACAACCATCAGCATTGACGACTGGAGGAAGTTTACAGTCCTGATTACTGGAACACTGGGTTCTTTTCAGGCAGCAATTGTCTGCCAGTGTCTGGTATGTAAACAGCTAGCGGTAACCGGTAATGAGCGCTAACCTGTATACTGTGTCACTACTCTGTAGCCCATGTAGTGGAAAGCATCAGCTCCATTTTCACAACATTTCCCAAGCTAAAAATAATTGAAAAACACAGGATGTGTGTGTCAATGAGATCAACTGTTTTACTATGATAATATCTCAAAGAATATCATCAAGACTTAGCACAAAAACAGCATGTTTTGAGAGTAAGACTGAGGAGTGCGTTTGGGGTGAGTGGAGACGACAGCTTCAGGGTCTGGTTGGAAACCGAGCCGGAGACATGGCCAAACCCCCCCCTTTCTCTTTTCTCTCTTCTCTCCCTCCTCCCCCTTCCCTCCCCTAACCCTCAACGCCAAACCAAGTCTGGCGACTCCAGCCCAACATCCCACAGCACGGCAGCAGCATTCCAGAAAGCTTTTCCATGACAGGACAGTAATAGAGTAGTGAGGGAACGGCAGTGGGAATGGGGTTCAGAAGCAGCAAGAACAGAGCCAGCTGGAAATTCATTCTGAGATGTTGGAAACCCACTAGGTTTCAGTATAGCTGAGGGCACACTGTACATCAAACCTATTACTGACTGGTGATTCATACAATCTCCTGATTCATACAACCACAGTGACTTCTGCACTCTATCACAATACTATCCACACTAGCATACTATGGCCAATACACTACTTCCTGTTATGTTAGTGTAGAGGTTTGGCTAGTGTTTTAGTAGCTGTGAGACAGCTCAGGGCTAGGTTAGTAGGACAAACAGTCCAGCTGTGTTTGGGTGGACATTTCATGATAGGTCATGCTGTACAGAAGACACGTTGTTGTAACTGTCCCCTCTCTCTGCTTTGGAGCAGAGCCTCCCATTCCCAAATGATGGGGTCAGGGACCACTGGTAGTCTGAAACCATGTTCTCTTAGCTGTGTGGTTCCCATCCTTTTTCGGTTACTGTTGCACCAATTGAATTTGGCTGAGTACCCCCTCGTGTGCATTTTACCACAAGACCTAGCGGTCTGATGAGTCTTCTCAAGTAGCCCCTGTGGATAGGCCAAGACCCCCAGAGGTCCTAGTTGGTTGGGAACCACTGTCTTAACTCATAGCTTAGGAATGGGTTGCGGCTTGAAACATATTTTTTGAATTTGTTGGTGGGTCACACGAGAATTCACAGCGCTTAAATTTGTGGACCACAAAGCCAACAAAAGAGAGAAAAGACTGCACTTTGAGGCCCCGAGACGTGACCGCCTTTTTGGGGCTGTGCACAGCTACTGTCTCCAAGCCTTTCAGCCTCATCTCCAGCTCTGTCAAACCCCCGGACCACAACATAACACACTCCAGACCAACCACCTACACATCGAAAACCATAACAAACACTGAAGGGTCACTACAGTTCCTCTGTCTATAGCAGCAGAACAACACAGCCCTCACCCCCAAAACATGGACGGGCAGGAACGAGTCCCTACGACCGAAACCAGAGCGCCTTTGCGGTTTCAACAACATAGATCAATGGCTAGACAGTCGGTTGGTTTGTGTTTGAAGGGAAAGGAAAACATATGAATCCAAGTTCTAACTATGGGGGAATAGCATGGCGATCAGCCCCTGTCTGCCTGTCAGCACTGTAGCTAGAGGATATCTACTGGGTTATTCATTGTCTGTGGAGTCGTTCAGATGTTGTGTTCTGGTACGTCTCTCTTCAACTGAGGGACATGCAGCAGCTTTGATGTCTTCATTGATTTTCTACTACCGTTCAAAGTTAGAGGAACGTTGCAGAGATGTTCCAGCGACGTTGTGAAATGAGAGCGAGATAGCTTTGTTGTGAAATGAGGAGAGAATGTAAATGAAAGCCGTCGTCTCAGGACACTATGCATACATCAAGATAGAAGACACGCTGAAGATTAGCATAAGCACTCCCCAAGTCTTCCTGATCACAGAAAGCCTCGTATTTCATGACATGTTTACTGTACAAGGTCAACACTGAGTCAGCTAAAGAAAGCATGGGCATCAGCCTTAGTCCACAGTCATGTTTGCATTAAGGCTATTTGCTTTTCCGTGGTTTATGGTCTGAGACGTTGTGTTTCATTTATTTTCATCTAGCGGTCATTTCAGCGGATTAAGCTAACATAAATGTTTTGCCTTAGCTAAGCCAACACAGGGATAAGGGCAGTAACAGAAGTAGAGGAATAAAGTCAGTCCAAGGGACTGTAATTGTTGATGAAATCCACCGTGCTCAAACACTCAGTTCTTTCCAAGATCTATGATTAGAATCTGTTTGGCTCCGGTTAGTTAGCTAAAGGACTCTACTGATTTCAGCATCTCTCTTTTAAACAGTCTATCTTTATCTCCTTCTTTTTTCTCTCTCCTTTTCTCTTTCTCTCTCTTTTCTTCTCTCTTTCTCACTCTCACCCCAAGTCATCTCAGAGATTCAATGTTACCCATTAACATTAACAGCCAGCCAACCTTCGCCTGTGAGACTCACTGCAGACTCACTGCAGGATACATAGTTCAGTTCGGCAAGCAAGCAACTTGCTGTAAAGATAACGACTATGCAGAGCACTGCTCTAAGGTCAGTTTTAAATTGTCCCTTCTAACTGTTAAGGTTATGATCATGAGGACGGTACGCTGATCCCAGATCTGTGTCTTCAAAGTGTTCTCCTATGGGGACACCCGAAGAACCCTTATTGATTCTAGATATCGGCTGTTTCTCTAAGAGTGCAGAGGTCCTACACAGGGATCATTAGTCCCAACCTGTAAATAGGACTATGAACACATTGTGAGTTTGTTTTCACAAACAAACCCTTGAATTCCTCCGTAGAACATACCACTATAAGGATATGAATGATTCCAGGTTTCACTGACTGTTATCCTTCTCTCTGTGACTCAATGCCTCATTGATCTCATTTTCTTCAGGATGTTTGGGGAATACAAAACTCTGGTTTCTGTAGTAACCCTTCGATAAATAAACATACTGATTCATTTGTGGTATAGTTGCTGAAGGGAGATTTGGGCGAGGGGGGGAGGGGTTGAACAGCGGCGACCCAATCACTCCCTGGTGGGAACCCTTGCTTGTGTCGCAACCTCTCGTTAAAAGGGAGGTAGGGAGGGACGGAGGGAGGTGAGGGGAAGGGAGGACAGGGTGGTACGGAGGTGGCATTATATGGTCAAAGCAGATGTTAATGCGAGTGTAGCGTAATGCTTGTGCTTCTAGTTCCGACCATGCAGTAATATCTAACAAGTAATCTAACAATTTCACAACTACTACCTTATACACACAAGTGTAAAGGAATGAATACAAGTATGTACATATAAATATATGGATGAGCGATGGCCGAATGGCATAGGCAAGATGCAGTAGATGGTATAGAGTACAGTATATACATATGAGATGAGTAATGTCGGATATGTAAACATTATATAAAGCATTGTTTAAAGTGGCTAATGATACATTTGTTACATCCAATTTCCAATTATTAAAGTGGCTAGAGATTTGAGTCAGTATGTTGGCAGCAGCCACTCAATGTTAGTGATGGCCTTTAGATAGAAGCTGTTTTTCAGTCTCTCGGTCCCAGATTTGATGCACCTGTACTGACCTCGCCTTCTGGATGATAGCGGGGTGAACGGGCAGTGGCTCGGGTGGTTGTTGTACTTGATGATCTTTTTGGCCTTCCTGTGACATCGGATGGTGTAGGTGTCCTGGAGGGTAGGTAGTTTACCCCCGGTGATGCGATGTGCAGACCTCACTACCCTCTGGACAGCCTTGTGGTTGTGGGTGGAGCAGTTGCCGTACCAGGCGGTGATACAGCCCGACAGGATGCTCTCGATTGTGCACCTGTAAAAGTTTGTGAGTGTTTTTGGTGACAAGCCCAATTCCTTCAGCCTCCTTCACCACGCTGTCTGTGTGGGTGGACCATTTCAGTTTGTCCGTGATGTTTACGCCGAGGAACTTAAAACTTTCCACCTTCTCCACTACTGTCCCGTCGATGTGGATAGGGGGGTGCTCCCTCTGCTGTTTCCTGAAGTCCACGATCATCTCCTTTGTTTTGTTGACATTGAGTGAGAGGTTATTTTCCTGACACCACACTCCGAGGGCCTTCACCTCCTCCCTGTAGGCCGTCTCGTCGTTGTTGGTAATCAAGCCTACCACTGTTGTGTCGTCTTCAAACTTGATGATTGAGTTGGAGGCGTGCATGGCCACGCAGTCATGGGTGAACAGGGAGTACAGGAGAGGGCTGAGAACGCAGCCTTGTGGGGCCCCAGTGTTGAGGATCAGCGGGGTGGAGATGTTGTTTCCTACCCTCACCACCTGGGGCCGGCCCGTCAGGAAGTCCAGGACCCAGTTGCACAGGGCGGGGTCGAGACCTAGGGTCTCGAGCTTAATGACGAGTTTGGAGGGTACTAGGGTGTTAAATGCTGAGCTGTAGTCGATGAACAGCATTCTTACATAGGTATTCCTCTTGTCCAGATGGGTTAGGGCAGTGTGCAGTGTGATTGCGATTGCGTCGTCTGTGGACCTATTGGGACGGAAAGCAAATTGGAGTGGGTCTAGGGTGTCTGGTAGGATGGAGGTGATATGATCCTTGACTAGTCTCTCAAAGCACTTCATGATGACGGAAGTGAGTGATACGGGGCGATAGTCATTTAGCTCAGTTACCTTAGCTTTCTTGGGAACAGGAACAATGGTGGCCCTCTTGAAGCATGTGGGAACAGCAGACTGGGATAAGGATTGATTAAATATGTCCGTAAACACACCAGCCAGCTGGTCTGCGCATGCTCTGAGGACGCGGCCAGGGATGCCCTCTGGGCGAGGGTTAACACATTTACTCACGTTGGTTGCGGTGAAGGAGAGCCCACAGGTTTTGGTAGCGGGCCGTGTCGGTGGCACTGTATTGTCCTCAAAGCGAGCAAAGAAGTTGTTTAGTTTGTCTGGGAGCAAGACATCGTGGTCCGCGACGGAGCTGGTTTTCTTTTTGTAGTCCGTGATTGACTGTAGACCCTGCCACATACCTCTCGTGTCTGAGCCGTTGAATTGGGACTCTACTTTGTCTCTATACTGACGCTTAGCTTGTTTGATTGCCTTGCGGAGGAAATAGCTACACTGTTTGTATTCAGTCATGTTTCCGGTCGCCTTACCCTGGTTAAAAGCAGTGGTTCGCGCTTTCAGTTTTGCGCGAATGCTGCCATCAATCCACGGTTTCTGATTGGGGAAGGTTTTAATAGTTGCTATGGGTACAACATCACCGATGCACTTGCTAACCGAATCAGCGTACACATCAATGTTGTTGTCTGAGGCTATCCAGGAACATATCCAAGTCCACGTGCTCGAAGCAATCTTGAAGCGTGGAATCAGATTGGTCGGACCAGCGTTGAACAGACCTGAGCACGGGCTTTTCCTGTTTTAGTTTCTGTCTATAGGCTGGGAGCAACAAAATGGAGTCATGGTCAGATTTGCCGAAAGGGGGGGCGGAGAATGGCTTTGTATGCGTCGTGGAAGTTAGAATAACAATGATCCAGGATTTTGCTGGCCCGGGTCTCACATTCGATATGCTGATAAAATTTAAGGAGCCTTGTTTTCATATTAGCCTTGTTAAAATCCCCAGGCACAATAAATGCAGTCTCAGGATATGTGGTTTCCAGTTTACATAGTCCAATGAATTTCTTTCAGTGCCGTCAATGTGTCAGCTTGAGGGGGGATATATGCGACGTGATTATAATCAAAGAGAATTCTCTTGGTAGATAATGCGGTTGGCATTTGATTGTAAGGAATTCTAGGTCAGGTGAACAAAAGGACTTGAGTTCCTGTATGTTGTTATGATCACACCGGGTCTCGTTAATCATAAGGCATACACCCCCTTCTTCTTCTTACCAGATAGAAGTTTGTTTCTGTCGGCGCGATGCGTGAAGAAACCAGGTGGCTGTACCAACTCAGATCCACTTCAGGAAAGTCGTATTCCTGGTCGTAATGTTGGTAAGTTGACGTTGCTCTTATATCCAATAATTCCTCCCGGCTATATGTAATAAAACTTAAGATTTCCCGGGGTAACAATTTAAGAAGTAATAGATAAAAAAACTAAATACTGCACAGCTTCCTAAGAACGAGAAGCGAGGCTGCCATCTCTGTCTGCGCCGGAAGTCTAACAAGCTTGGTACTCTCATCCACTCAAACCACCACTACCATCTTAGTAATGGCTGCCAGACAGGTGTGAGGGAGAGAGAAAGAGAGAGACAGAATAGAAGAGTGCAAAAAGAGAGGAGAGAAAGAGACAGAGCTTCAGTTACCACCTCTGTAGTTATAAATCTGAAAACCAAAACAATCTAGCGCTCCGACGTTTTCCTCGTCTGTGTGCGTGCGTGTACGTGTGTGTGTCTGTGTGCGTGTTTGTGTGTGTATGTGAGTGAGTGAGTGTGTGTCTGTGTGCGTGCGTGTGTGTCCGTATGTGCTACAAAACACGTGCTGCCAGGGTGAAACAGGCACAGCTGCCTCTCTGAGAGGACCGCTGCCTCCTAACAAACATTTCCTTTTTGGTTCCATTAGTTTGGCTCTGCCAAAATACCACCCCTCTGACTCTCCTCTGGAGCCCAAGGATATTAAAATAGAAAAGATTCCATGGCTTCCTTACCTTCACCTCACACTTCTTATGGATGCCCAGCTTGCACACTGAAAGACAGCAGAAAACATGGAGTTAGTTTAAGGTCACATGTTGTACCAGATACTATTGTATTCTCTCTGACCTAAGGACTTGGCTTTTTCTCCGACGCTGCTACCTCTTGGAACTGTCCTGAATAACCAAACACACGCTAGCATACACACACACACAGATACACACACACACAGATACACACACACACAGATACGCACACATGCACACGCGCACACACATACACACACACACAGATATAAACACACTCCTGTGAGGCTGCATTAACAGATGACTGCCATATTGGGTGGGAAAAGGCCAGCTCTTTACCTTGTTAGGAGAGCAGGGCTTTTATAGGAGAGATGGAGTTAAGAGGAGCTACAGGGGTCAGACCTGGCACCCTTCCCTGGGCTGTTAAACACCTCTGTGCTGCCCCCATGTGGCAGGATACAGTCAACATCACAGTCCCACTATTCTGCCTATAAACTACTTATAAACATGATCAATTAGTACATTTTATTAGGGGCAACAATGTCATACACATGTCGATTGTTGTTTAAGACTGTACAAGTATGGTTGCAGGTCATTATATTTACTTGATACATAGTTGATGGTTCGTGTGTGTGTGCGTAAGGCTGCAAGCACGTGTGTGTGTCCTCTCTGAGCAGTGTGTATGGGCAGGGGGTGACGGAGGCCATGTTGCGAAGTGATGTGGCCATGTGATGACCTTTGACCCCACACACCTGCTTCTTACCACCGGCTCAGGTGGTCCCCAGGTGGAGTGTGTGTCTGTGTGTGTGCCTGCGTGTGTGTGTGCCTGTTTGTGATTGTGTGTGCATGCATGCATGCATGCTGTGTGTGCATACTGTGTGTGTGTGTTCCCCAGGTACTCATCACCAAGCCAGGATATAGTAATTTACTGCTGACAAGGCTATAATGAAATCCTAAGGACAGCATTGCACATTAAGTCTGACTGAGTCTAAAGCAAACACACAGACTTATTATAGGAATATGAAACACACTGACTCTTTACGGCCAACAGATGGCACTAGTCATATTGAGACGATGGTTAGAAAGGCTTTTCTATATTGCAGCAGTAGATTTAATGGGGGGTTTGACTGTTTATCTAGTTCTATTGTTTATGCAGAAAACGTCAACATTCATCCTTAGTCTCGTGTGTGTGTGTGTGTGTGTGTGTGTGTGTGTGTGTGTGTGTGCGTGCGTGCGTGCGTGCGTGCGTGCGTGCGTGCGTGCGTGCGTGCGTGTGTGTGCATGTCTCTCTGCCTCTGGCCACACGCCACCCTGCGTCAGTGGAGGGTGGCTCCCATTGTGAGGGGCCATAGCAACACTTCCTGGCAACCACAGACGGCAACAGGAAGAGGCTGCAGAATGCTCCGAGGATCATGTGACTCTAGCCTTTTGTTTGTAAACACTGGCAGCTCTGACAGCTTAGAAAGATACAGAGGATGTTACCAGGAAAGATCATAATATACAATATCTGTTGCAGCATAATTTCCTAATCTCTCTCTTTCTCTCTCTCTTGTTCTCTCTCTCTCATCCCCTCTGCCCCTCTCTACACCAACCAATCTCTCCCACTTTATTTCTCCTTCTCTTATCTGGGCTAATGCAGCAGCAGCAGCAAGGCTAATTTTAACAGCAAAGCCTCTGCCAAAGCCCTCAAACTGAGCCCAGACCAGACTCCCCACGACTGCCTCTGGGCTTACTGGATGTGGGTTTGTCAACTGCTCTCTGTGTGAAAGAGGTAGCTTTCCATAAGAGAGAGAGAAAGACAGAGAGGGGGAGGATAGAGAGAGCAAGAGGGAGAGAGAGAAGGAGGGGAGGCTAGAGGGAGAGATGGCGAAAGAGAGAAAGAGGGAGGATAGAGGGAGAGAGAGGGAGAGAGAGAAGGACGGTAGGATAGAGGGAAAGAGAGGGAAAGAGAGGAGGGAGGATAGAGGGATAGAGAGGAAGAGAGAGGGAGAGAGAGAAGGATGGGAGGGTTGAGGGAGAGAGAGGGAAAGAGAGGAGGGAGGATAGAGGGAGAGAAAGGGAGAGAGGGAGAGAGAGAAGGACGGGAGGATAGAAGGAGAGAGAGGGAAAGAGAGAAGGAGGGAGGATAGAGGGAGAGAGAAATTGACAAAAGGAGAAACGGATAGAGGAGGTACGGGGGGGGCACCAATGGCTCGTGGTCAAAAACATGGCAGAGAGAGGGAGAGAGAGAGAGAGAGAAGGAGGGAGGACAGAAGGAGAGAGAGGGAGAGAGAGAAGGAGGGAGGATAGAGGGAGAGAGAGAGAGAGAGAGAGAGAAGGAGGGAGGACAGAGGGAGAGAGAGAGACAGAAGCTGTCCATTGTGCTGAATCATGTCCCTGTGAAAACGACAACCTTCCCATCCATCCACTCACCTTTACAGATGAGCCCATCCTTGGTGATGGCCTGCTGACATACATCACAGCTCTTGACTTTCTTGAAGGGCTTAAGCTTGAAATTGTGTGTGTGGACACTCTCCAACTCTTCAGGCTGAGGGGAGATAGAGAGAGAGGAAGAGGTTAGGGAGGAGAAGACCTGGATAAGATCAACAATTCATATTATGAAATTAGCAAGCGAATGGTGCCACTATCGACAGCCTTCAGCATTTCTATAATGAATATAATCAATACACAGGCTTGTGTGTTTACGGAAACAAAAGAGGAGAAGGCGGTTGCTACTGGTTGGACACACACACACACACGCTACACACTACATGCACCCGCACAAACACAAACACACGCGTAGAGTGTGAAGCAGTGTGTGGGAGTGTCACAGTTAGTAGTAGCAGCAGTAGCAGCCCAGCCCATTCTCCAGCAGAGGATGTTTCCTCTTTGAAGTTGTCTTATTAAATGATTAATTCATTATGAAGAGAGGAGGAACAGGCCTCACAGCAGCCACAGGGCCCAGAATCTCTAGAAACCAACCGTGTGTGTGTATGTGTGTGTGTGTGTGTGTGTGTGTGCATGTGTGTGTGTGTGTGTGTGTGTGTTTGTATGTGTTTGTATGTGTCTGTGCATATGTGCGTGCGTGTGTGTGGGGGGGAATGTGTACTGTAAATAGATGAGCAGGCAGCCTTGCCTCAGTGCAGCCTGAGGAGAGATCCTCTCTAGAAACGCTACAACAAAACTCTGTTTAGCCTCCAAACGACTGAGCTGGAAATGGCTGCTTTACCCCCAATGATAGGACACAGAATACAGTACAAGAGTCTACTAAATGATAGGACACAGAATACAGTACAAGAGTCTACTAAATGATAGGACACAGAATACAGTACAAGAGTCTACTGAATGATAGGACACAGAATACAGTACAAGACTCTACTAAATGATAGGACACAGAATACAGTACAAGAGTCTACTGAATGATAGGACACAGAATACAGTATAAGAGTCTACTGAATGATAGGACACAGAATACAGTACAAGAGTCTACTGAATGATAGGACACAGAATACAGTATAAGAGTCTACTGAATGATAGGACACAGAATACAGTACAAGAGTCTACTGAATGATAGGACACAGAATACAGTACAAGAGTCTACTAAATGATAGGACACAGAATACAGTATAAGAGTCTACTAAATGCAGTCCAGAAACTACTGGGTTGGGTCTGGTTCAGGGCTGTGAAAATACTTTTTCGGGATATTTTTTCCATGGCAAAAATGAAAACACGAAGCAGAACAAACTCTTTGGTAATTTAAAAACCTGCTGTAGGTAAAACATTGTGTGCTTTCGCTTGGAAAATAAATATGACTCTTGATGACAACATCAACATCGTTTCCAACATTAGGGCTGTTT
Organism: Hucho hucho; assembly: GCA_003317085.1. NCBI lineage: Eukaryota > Metazoa > Chordata > Actinopteri > Salmoniformes > Salmonidae > Hucho > Hucho hucho. The sequence goes on from QNTS01008122.1 coordinate 23,161, forward strand.
TTCTAAAGTGTTTTGTTT
>QNTS01008122.1:25388-42019 GCA_003317085.1 Hucho hucho
CCCCCTCTCCCTCCCAGCCTCCCTCTCTCTCTCTCTCTCTCCCACCCAGCCTCCCTCCCTCCCTCTCTGTCTCCCTCCCTCCCATGTGCCACAGCCAATTTGGCTCTGAGCTTTTATAAAAGTGTGTTTCTCAGCGTTTTGGTCCCCTATCTCCCTAAATCTTAATGGCTTTTGTCACCCAGTGACACGCCTGCTAAGCTCCAGAGGGGCATGACGACTGACCTTGACTGCAGAGAGAGGAACGCTAACAGCTAGCTAGCTGCTAAAAGGCTAAAAGCTATCCACTATCTGCATAAAGCCACGGCGATGGGCGGCTAGCGGCTAGCTAGCTGTTACATAGCTAAAAGCTAGCCACTGACAGCATAGAGCCGCAGAGAGGGAAGCTAATGGCTAGCTAGCTGCTAGAAGGCTAAAAGCTAGCCACTGACTGAATAGAGACGCAGAGAGGGAAGCTAATGGCTAGCTAGCTGCTGCAAAGCTAACAGCTAGCCACTGACAGCATAGAGCCGCAGAGAGGGAAGCTCACGGCTAGCTAGCTGATACAAAGCTAACAGCTAGCCGCTAAAGGTGTGACTCATTGCTTAATTGTAATGCTAATAGACCAAGGTATTGGCTGAGACCAACTCTGGCAGTGACCATGCACCTCTCTGATTCAGAGGGGTTGGGTTACATGAGGAAGACACATTTCAGTTGAACGCATTCAGTTGACTAGGTGTCCCCCTTTCGCAGACAGACCTCTTCAACCATGCAGTCTCCCCCTGCTCCATCTAGCTGAGGGTGGAGCTTTTATAGAAACAGTGCAGGATGGATAGACCAAGTTTATTTGTCTGTTCTTAAGACCACCTGGTCCCCTTGGAGCTGAGTTCAGTTTATGTCTGTCAGTCTGTCTGAAACCATGTTTTGCTTGGTAAGTTGACCGGTGGGCTTTGCTGTCTATAATTATTTAGGACAAAGTTTTGAAAGTAGACCTCTACCTACTTTCCTTGTTCAGTACTCTTTGCAGATTTGATCCAACAGGGTAGGAGAACAAGGCTAGAAGGGAAGCAAGCAACCTGTTCTGGAATGAAAACAGTCTCACATCTGGGGCTGTCTGGGATATTGTCAGCTGTCTGGGACTGTCTGGGATACTGGCAGCTGCTCGCTGGCCATTAAGTCTTTAACAGCCGTGGATCACCTCAGTGTGAAACAGTGCAGGATGGATAGACCAAGTTTATTTGTCTGTTCTTAAGACCACCTGGTCCCCTTGGAGCTGAGTTCAGTTTATGTCTGTCAGTCTGTCTGAAACCATGTTTTGCTTGGTAAGTTGACCGGTGGGCTTTGCTGTCTATAATGATTTAGGACAAAGTTTTGAAAGTAGACCTCTACCTACTTTCCTTGTTCAGTACTCTTTGCAGATTTGATCCAACAGGGTAGGAGAACAAGGCTAGAAGGGAAGCAAGCAACCTGTTCTGGAATGAAAACAGTCTCACATCTGGGGCTGTCTAGGATATTGTCAGCTGTCTGGGACTGTCTGGGATACTGGCAGCTGCTCGCTGGCCATTAAGTCTTTAACAGCCGTGGATCACCTCAGTGTGACTTTAAAGCCCTTATGTTAAAGAGGACCTGGCTGAAAACCGCTGGCTCCACCAATCACATGCAACCAGCTGTGTCACAGCCAGGTGCCATGGCTACCTTGCTGCCATGGCAACTAGGGTCGCCGCGTCCCATCAAGCCCTGAGATGATGGATGGGCCGGCTACAGCAAACGCACATATAAACACACACAGGTACAAACACCCACACTGACACACACACACAGATACGAGCACACACTACTGCTGCCAGAGAGCATATGTGAGTTGTACCTTCAGAGAGAGAGAGAGAGAGAGAGAGAGAGAGAGAGAGAGAGAGAGAGAGAGAGAGAGAGAGAGAGGGGAGAGAGGAGAAAGAGGAGAGAGAAAGAGAGGAGAGAGGAAAGAGAGGAGAGAGAAAAGAGAGGAGAGAGAGGAAAGAGCCACGCACAATGTACAGTAGACACACTAGGCCCATCAAGACACTGACACTGTAGTGTTCAACTCCGGAGAGAGTACACTGATCTCTCTGCCACAGAGGTACTATAGCAGTATCAAAACAAGAGGTAATATGGCAGTATCAAAACAAGAGGTACTCCAGCAGTATCAAAACAAGATGTACTCTAGCAGTATAAAAACAAGAGGTACTCTAGCAGTTTCAAAACAGGAGGTACTATTGCAGTATCAAAACAAGAAGTACTCTAGCAGTATCAAAACAAGTATCACATTGCCGTCAATGTAAATAACACCACACAACATAACAGAACACAACACAACACAACACAACATAACATAACACAAAATGACATATCACAACTGTCACGACTTCAGCCGAAGTTGGTCCCTCTCCTTGTTCGGGCGGCTTTCGGCAGTCGACGTCTCCGGTTTTCTAGCTACCGCTGATCTACTTTTAAATTTCTATGTTTGTGTCTTCATTATACACACCTGGTTTCCAATCACTAATTACATGTTCCTTATTTAAACCTCTGTCCCCCCATGTCTTTGTGATTGATTGTTTTGTTGTTACTCAGTCTGTTTTTGTGGGCCCGTGTGTTTCTGCTATTTATTGTGTATTTTGAGTAAGTTACTTTGATTACTCTATTCTGCTGTCCTGTGCCTGACTCTCTACACAGCTACACACAGGACCATTCACAGAATCAATCACCCGAAATGGAGTCAGCAGGAGCACACCAACCTCCTCCAGCCGGTGGACATGTCCATCAGGCTGGATACCATGCTGGCCACCCGTGGACGTCCGGATCAGGGCCTGTTAGTTCCATCCCCCAACACCTCGGATCCTACACCTATGGAGCTAGAAGGGACTGCGCTTAGGGGGGCCGGAGGAGGGACCACCCCATGCACCTTATGTGGCCGCAGAGGGCACACTGCTGGTTGGTGCTGGGGGGGTACCTCAGGGAGTCGAGGCAGCAGGCAGGGCACTATCGTGCCATCCCAGGTGAGTAGGCATTAGACTCGCCCAGAGCCCCCTGTTGCTCACGTTTTTGTTTATAGATTTTCCTGAGTTTTACCCGCGTTCCCAGCGTTCCCTCGTCGATTCAGGCGCAGCTGGGAACTTTATTGACCGTTCATTTGCCCGTAGTTTAGGGATTCCTATTGTGTCTGTTGATATGCCCTTCCCTGTACACGCCCTAGATAGTCGACCATTAGGGTCAGGGATGATTAGGGAGGTTACAGCTCCACTGAGTATGGTGGGTCATGAGGAGAAGATTAGTCTCTACCTCATTGATTCTCCTGCGTTTCCCGTGGTGCTGGGTCTACACTGGTTGGCCTATCATGACCCCACTATTTTGTGGCAACAGAGGGCTCTAAACGGATGGTCACGAAAAGTGCTCTGGGAGGTGTGTAGGTGTTTCCATCGGTGCAACTACGGTGGATAGTCCAGACCAGGTCTCCACTGTGCACATCCCCTCAGAATATGCCGATTTGGCTCTCGCCTTGTGTAAAAAGAAGGCGACTCAATTACCACCCCATCGACGGGGAGATTGTGCGATAAATCTCCTGGTAGACGCAGCACTTCCCAGGAGTCACGTGTATCCTCTGTCACAGGAGGAGACGGCAGCTATGGAGACATATGTTACCGAATCTCTGGGACAGGGATACATTCGGCCCTCCACTTCACCTGCCTCCTCGAGTTTCTTTTTTGTGAAGAAGAAGGATGGAGGTCTGCGCCCGTGTATTGACTATCGAGGTATCAATCAGATCACTGTGAGGTACAGCTACCCGCTGCCTCTCATAGCCAGTGCGATCGAGTCAATGCACAGGGCGCGCTTCTTCACCAAATTGGATCTCAGGAGTGCCTACAATCTGGTGCGTATCTGGGAGGGGGACGAGTGGAAGACAGCATTTAGTACCACCTCAGGGCACTACGAGTACCTCGTCATGCCGTACGGGTTGATGCATTGTAGACTTTCCGCGACCTGCATGGGCAGGGTGTAGTGGTGTATATTGACATTCTGATATACTCCGCTACACGCGCCGAGCATGTGTCCCTGGTGCGCAAGGTGCTGGGCAGACTGTTGGAGCATGACCTGTACGTCAAAGCTGAGAAATGTCTGTTCTTCCAGCAGTCCGTCTCTTTCCTAGGGTACCGCATTTCCACGTCAGGGGTGGAGATGGAGAATGACCACATTTCAGCTGTGCGTAAAGGAAGTGCAGCGGTTCTTAGGGTTTGCCAACTACTACCAGAGGTTTATCCGGGGCTTTGGTCAGGTAGCGGCTCCTATTACTTCACTGCTGAAGGGGGGGCCGGTGCGACTGCAGTGGTCAGCTGAGGCGGACAGGTCTTTTAGTCATCTGAAGGCTCTGTTTACCTCGGCTCCCGTGCTGGCTCATCCGGATCCCTCTTTGGCATTCATAGTTGTGGTGGACGCGTCCGAGGCTGGGATAGGAGCTGTGCTGTCTCAGCGCTCGGGTACGCCACCAAAACTCCGCCCCTGTGCCTTCTTTTCGAAGAAGTTCAGCTCGGCGGAGCGAAACTATGATGTGGGGGACCGGGAGTTGTTGGCTGTCGTAAAGGCTCTGAAGGCATGGAAACACTGGCTTGAGGGGGCTAAACACCCTTTTCTCATCTGGACTGACCACCGTAATCTGGAGTACATCCGGGCGGCGAGGAGACTGAACCCTCGCCAGGCAAGGTGGGCCATGTTTTTCACCCGTTTTCTTTTCACCCTTTCCTACAGACCAGGTTCCCAGAACGCTAAGGCAGACGCACTGCCCCGGATGTATGACACAGACGAGCGGGCCATAGATCCCACTCCTCTTGCCTGGTGGCACCGGTGGTGTGGGAGCTGGACGCGGACATAGAGCAGGCGTTACGTACAGAGCCCACTCCCATTCAGTGTCCAGCTGGACGTCTGTACATTCCGTCTGCTGTCCGTGACCGTCTGATCTATTGGGCCCACACGTCACCCTCCTCTGGTCATCCTGGCATCGGTCAGACAGTGCGCTGCCTTAGTGGGAAGTACGGGTGGCCCACCTTAGCTAAGGAAGTGAGGGTTTATGTTTCCTCCTGCTCGGTGTGCGCCCAGTGCAAGGTGCCTAGGCACCTGCCCAGAGGGAAATTACAACCCCTACCCGTTCCACAACGGCCATGGTCACACCTGTCTATGGATTTCCTGACAGATCTTCCACCATCACAGGGAAACACCACGATCCTGGTCGTTGTGGATCGGTTTTCTAAGTCCTGCCGCCTCCTTCCTTTGCCCGGTCTCCCTACAGCCCTACAGACTGCGGAGGCCCTGTTCACCCACATCTTCCGCCACTACGGGGTGCCTGAGGACATAGTTTCTGATCGGGGTACCCAGTTTACGTCCAGGGTTTGGAGGGCGTTTATGGAACGTCTGGGGGTCTCGGTCAGCCTTACCTCGGGTTTTCACCCCGAGAGTAACGGGCAGGTGGAAAGAGTCAACCAGGATGTGGGTAGGTTTCTGCGGTCCTATTGCCAGGACTGGCTGGGGGAGTGGGCGAGTTTCATCCCCTGGGCAGAGATGGCCCAGATCTCACTCCACCACTCCTCCACTAACCTCTCCCCCTTCCAGTGCGTACTAGGGTACCAGCCGGTTCTGGCACCGTGGCATCAGAGCCAGATCAAGGCTCCTGCGGTGGATGAATGGTTTAGGCACTTGGAGGAGACCTGGGAGGCCGCCCATGTGCACCTACAACGAGCCATGAGGCGGCAGAAGGCGAGCGCCGACCGACACCGAGGGACAGGGTCTGGCTCTTGACCCTCCACCTGCCCCTCCACCTGCCCTGCCGGAAGCTGGGCCCGCGGTTTGTGTGGCCCTTTAAAGTCCTGAGGAGATTGAACGAGGTATGTTATAAGTTACAGCTCCCCTCAGATTACCGTATTAAGTCCTCGTTCCATGTGTCTCTCCTCAGGCCGGTGGTAGCTGGTCCACTCCAGGAATCTGAGGTGCGGGAGGTTCCCCCCCCCCGGCATATGCTGTCCGAGCCATCATGGACTCAAGGCGCTGGGCGAGGGGCCTCCAGTACCTCGTGGAGTGGGAGGGGTACGGCCCGGAGGAGAGATGTTGGGTGCCGGTGGAGGACATCCTGGACCCGTCGTTACTGCTGGAGTTTCACCGTCTCCACCCGGATCGCCCTGCGCCTCGTCCTCCGGGTCGTCCCCGAGGTCGGTGTCGGCGCGCTGCTGGTAGGGGGAACTGTCACGACTTCAGCCGAAGTTGGTCCCTCTCCTTGTTCGGGCAGCTTTCGGCGGTCGACGTCTCTGGTTTTCTAGCTACCGCCGATCTTCTTTTCATTTTCTTTGTTTTTGTCTTTCATTATACACACCTGGTTTCCAATCACTAATTACATGTTCTCTCTACACAGCTACACACAGGACCATTCACAACACAACGTAACATATCACAACATAACACAGCATAACATAGCACAACACAACATAACTTAACATAACATATAACATATAACAACATAACATAACACAACATAACACAATGCTAACAGCGTTTCTGAAGTGTAATAGATGCATGTCCCTGGTGGTATTGATGACCTCGTCTCTGTGGATGGATGTCGCAACAAGCCCCACATCACAGCAGAGGAGCTGACATTCTCTTATACTGCCAGAGACAGAGAGAGAGAGAGAAATAGAGAGAGAGAGAATTGAATTGAGAGAGTGAGAGTGTGTGTGTGTGTGTGTTTGCTTAGACAGCAGGTCCAGTAAATCACAACCCATGTTCCTCTTCCCCAGTTGCACTTAGCTAATGAAAAGTATCACTGCGGTACTGCGACAGTGACCCCACTTAGAGCCAGAATGGAGGAGAGGAGGGAGGGAGCCATACTGAAAGGCACTGCTCTGTCCTTCTCCACTGGGAGAGGAGGAACAGGCATGGGGCCAGCACGCACACACACTCACACACACACACATACACACACAAACACACACACACTAACGTCAGTGTCGGCTATTAGCCAGGCCTACATGCCACAATCAGAAAAAGAAGACAGGCCTCTTTAGTTCATCACAAACATACTGCTGTCTAATCAAACACACACACACACAAGCAAGTACACACACAGGCATGGAGGCACATATATACACACACACAGACATGCAAACACGGATGCACACACAAACGCACACACTGTGGTTGAAATCGTAAAGGTGTTTACAGTTCATAAAACGCATTGAGACTACAGAAAGCCTCCCTCAGCCCTGTTTATGGAGTAAGAGTCTCTAATGGCCCATCACTGGGAAGCATTCAGTAAACCTAAAGAGAGAGAAGAGGCCCTTCTAAAGCCACATGCTAGTGGAATTACATTCCAGCTCCAACTCCCATAAACACAACAAATAGTCAACCATATCATGGAGGAGCTCGTCTATGTAGAGATTGGTTTAGGTGGTATATGGGAGATTACAGGGGTGAAGGTTGGGGGGAGTATGGGTGAGGGTCAGAGGGGGACACAGGGGTGAGGGTTGGGGGGAGTATGGATGAGGGTCAGAGGGGAACACGGGGGTGAGGTTTGGGGGGAGTATGGGTGAAGGTCAGAGGGGGACACAGAGGTGAGGTTTGGGGGGAGTATGGGTGAGGGTCAGAGGGGGACACAGGGGTGAGGTTTGGGGGGATAGTAGAACTATAAAGGGAAGAAGATGGTTAAAGTTTGGGGGAGGAAGAAAGGCAGTCCATTTCCTCTCTTCCCGGGGATAGGAATGCAACCCTTCCCTCTCTCTCTCTCTATCTCTCTCACTCCCTCTTTCTCTCTCTCTCTCTCTCTCTCTCTCTTTCTCCACATGAGAAGATCGCCTGCTTTTCATTTGACATGGAAATGCACCAAAGGTATTCAACTCACTGAGCATCTAGCGTGCCAGTCTTCCGTCGTGACTGGTCAAAGGTTAAACTGTTGTGGAACAAAGAGAGTATTGGAGATTTCTGTTCAAACCATTATCGGTTAAACCGATCTTTCCCCACCTACAAAGTAGTGATTTAACCCTTGGCTGAGGGGTCAGGGGAGTGGGGAGAGAGGTAGTCAGATTTGGGTCAATGGCCTTGGCTGCGTCTCAAATGGCACCCTAATAGGGTTGAATGGTGGGAAACCGGTTACCGAGATTTACCGGGGTTTACAGCCCAAAACCACTCCCTTTTCCCGGGATAAATAACTACAAGAAACCAGTAAATTATAATAAATGATTTATATGAAGAGAGCATGGCGTGAAATGGAACTGTTAAATGATCGGGCTTCTCTACAGCCATGATGAATCAATGCTCAGGGTGGGGGCAGACAGCCCATCTCCGTATGGAGCGCACTTCACAATGCATGTAGACCTACCGTATCATCTCATCATCGGAACTGTTTTTCTAGTGACAGGTAGGCCTACATTTGCTGCAGCATAGCCTATGCTACAGTAACATAAAGACCGAATGCGTGTCTAATTTACCCATCTCCATCGGACTTTCGGGGGTCACGTTGTTTTTTCATTGTAAAGATATGTTTTTTCATTGCAGCAGCAGAGTTTTAAAACAGCCTGTCACTCGATTATCGTTGCTTTAAATCAGTACACGCGAGAGCACTCTGTCTTTCTCTGTCTGCATCAAAATGAACATTCAAATTACATCCAAAATTGATCATCCTGTTCTAGATTGAAATATATTCATGTCCTAGCCTACCTCTTTCAAGTAATACATTCAATACAGTATTAACCTTATATTTAACTAATTAATGATGGGTTATGCGTAACAAGCTTCTAACTTATTGCCTTTGTCTCTTGCACAATAAGCACCTGTGCTCCGCTGGCTACACTAGAATAGCATGCTGGACATCATTTTTTAGCATTTCTTCTACCAACAGACCAATCAAAGAGGGAAGCAAGCTCTTTTTTGCTGAATGTTAAATACAGCAGCCAATAGAAGTCATGGGTAGTTTGAAAGAAGAGTGAATCATTCAATCTTGTTGAAGAGAAGGGAAAGCCTTCAACATCTAATTCTGGTCCTGTATTACTCAAGGATGTCATTAGAATGATGAAGATGAGGACAAATAAACGTATTTCATTTAACTGTTGAAAGCGAGGAAGGAATGAAGCAACTATAGAGAGAGGAGGAAGGCATTAGGGGAAGTATTTTGAAAGGTGTGTATAAGTCCGCCTAGTAATTATACAAATAGGCCCTATTATATCTCCAAATTCTAATCAAATTCTCCAGCCTACACTTGTAACTTTGTTAGCTGCATGTTCTGTACCAGAGTCGTATGTTCTCTCCCTGTTTTATCATGGTTTGAACGATGTGCATAATTCCAGTCCATATAAAACAGTATAATACAATACACTACAGTAATACAGTTCACACTCAAAAAGATGAGCCTACTGGAGCTAGTTTCATTTATTTACCCAAGAGAGCATATAGCTGGCTACATCTATGGGCTTTTATGTTTTTCTGTCGTGAGTAATGTTCAGTAGTCTATGTGATATATTTATTGGATAACGGTACAATCATTTGGGCTTGGGCTTGGGCTCATTAAATATTGTTAATGTAGGGCTCAGAAAATGTATTTAATATATGGCTCAAAGAGATTTATTCTCGGGATGGAACATTTGTAAAATGTGTTTTAGGCTCAATGCTAACCCATTACTAGTCCTATCTACAGTACAGTACACTCTTAGAAAAAAAGGCTTTCCAAATGGTTATTTGGCTGTCCCCATAGGAGAACCATTTTTGGTTCCAGGTAGAACCCTTTTGTGTTCCATTTAGAACCCTCTGTGGAAAGGGTTCTACATGGAACTCAAAAGGGTTCTTCAAAGGGTTCTCCTATGGGGACAGCCGAATAATGCTTTTAGGTTCTAGATAGCAATTATTTTTTGTATGGTACAGTTAGGGTAGCAAAAATCGGGTAAATTTCCGGTTTTCCAGAAAACCCGGTTGAAAGATTCCCGTGGAATCAGGAGGGAATAAGCAGAATAAGCAGGTGAAATTAATTTAGCTCAGGGGAACAATAATCTTCAACAGTAAACACTGTTGAAGATTGAGTCTGCATCAACTGATTCCCTGAAGGTATAGCACATTAATTGAAGAACTAGCAACAATCAAAGCTGCCACACTTTGCAATTGCTTAACCCAGATTCTGGAACTGCATTAAAAGACATGAACAAGGAATTTGATTGAGGGGGAGTAGCGGCAATTGAGGGAGAATGGCAGAAGCGGGACTTGCACCAGCAACCTTGTGGACAACCGCCTGAGCCATAAAAGTCCAGAACTGATGACAGAGGCTGGAGTATGACCATATACAGAGAGGTTGCAATCTGTGTCCCAGACGTGATTTCAAAAAGAGTTCCTTCAATATGGCCGGGGGGGTGGGGGGGGGGCTGAGATGCAAAGCAGCAACGACCACCGCACAACACCTGCTTTCAATTTCCAGAAAATTGAAATTCTGTTAGGAACAATGGACACCTTTGTGAGCCAAAGTGTGCGTGCGTGTGTGTGTGTGCGTGTGTTACATGTGTTTATACTGATGTGATCAATGCATGGTCTTCGGGTTGCCAGCGAATAAAGTGAGGAGGATGATGAAGATGTGTGTGTGTGTGTGTGTGCATAAACACGTGTATTAAATGTATTAAAAACAAAAAACGGAAATATTGAATTTACATTTACTTAAGAATTTTCTCAGTCCTTTGTTGAAGCACCATTGGCAGCGATTACAGCCAAGAGTCTTCTTGAGTATGGCACTACAAGCTTGGCACACCTGTATTTGGGGAGTTTCTCCCATTCCTCTCTGCAGATATTCTTAAACTCTGTAAGATTGGATGGGGAGCGTCACAGAACAGCTATTTTCAGGTCTCTCCAGAGATAGATTGGGTTCACATCCGGGCTCTGGCTGGGCCACTCAAGGACATTTAGAGACTTGTCCTGAAGCCACTCCTGCGTTTTCTTGACTGTGTGCTTACTGCAGCGTTGTTGTCCTGTTGGAAGGTGAACCTTCGCCCCCAGTCTGAGGTCCTGAGCACTCTGGAGCAGTTTTTCATCAAGGATCTCTCTGTCTTTTACTCCGTTCATCTTTCCCTCAATCCCGAGAAGTCTCCCAGTCCCTGCCACTGAAAAACATCCCCACAGCATGATGCTGCCACCACCATGCTTCACCGTAGGGATGGTGCAGGTTTCCTCCAGACGTGGTCAACGGTTACCAAGAACCCGATGGTCACTCTGACAGAGCTCCAGAGTTCATCTGTGTAGATGGGAGAACCTTCTAGAAGAACAACCATCTCTGCAGCACTCCACGAATCAGGCCAGACGGAAGCCACTCCTCAGTAAAATGCACATGACAGCCTGCTTGGAGTTGATGAAACCAAGATTGAACTCTTTGGCCTGAATGTCAAGCGTCACGTCTGGAGGAAACCTGGCACCATCCCTACGGTGAAGCATGGTGGTGACAGCATCATGCTGTGGGGATATTTTTCAGCGGCAGGAACTAGGAGACTAGTCATAATCGAGGGAAAGATTTACGGAGCAAAGTACAGAGAGATCCTTGATGAGAACCTGCTCCAGAGCGCTCAAGACTTCAGACTGGGGCAAAGGTTTACCTTCCAATAGGACAACGACCTTAAGCAAACTGCCAAGATAACGCAGGAGTGGCTTCGGGACAAGTCTCTGAATGTCCTTGAGTGGCCCAGCCAGAGCCCGGGCTTAAAAATCTGGAAAGACCTGAAAATAGCTGTGCAGCGACACCCCCCATCCAACTTGAAAGAGCTTGAGAGGATCTGCAGAGAAGAATGGGAGAAACTCCACAAATACAGGTGTGCCAGGCTTGTAACGTCATCCCCAAGAAGACTCGAGGCTGTAATCGCTGCCAAAGGTTCTTCAACAAAGTACTGAGTAAAGGGTCTGAATACTTATGTAAATGTGATATTTCCCCAAAAATATATATAATTAGCAAACATTTCTAAATACATATTTTTGCTTTGTCATTATGGGATATTGTGTGTAGATTGATGAGTGGAAAAAAACGATTTAATCAATTTTAGAATGAGGCTGTAACATAACGAAATTTTGAAAAGGTCAATACTTTCCAAATGCACTGTATGTATGTGTGTTTGTGTTGTTGGTCTGCGTGTGTGTTATGTGTGTATGTGAATGCGTGTGGGTTTTGTGTTTTAGTGTCAATGTAGTGTGTGTGAGTGAGTGTGTATTTGGTTTGTATATATAGTCTAGTGAGTGTGTATTGGGTCAGTGCAAGATAGAGTCTGTGCAGATAGTTTGAGTACCATTAATTGATTATTTAGCAGTCTGGCTATTTAGCAGTCTTATGGCTTGGGGGTAGAAGCTGTCTCTGAGCCTGTTGATCTGAGAGCCAATGCTCCGGTACTGTTTGCCGGACGGTAGCAGAGAACATGGCTTGGGTGGCTGGAGTCTTTGGCAATTTTTCGGGCCTTCCTCTGATAGAAGGGAGCTCTGATACCGGCTGATATAGAGGTCCTGGATGGAAGGGAGCTCGGCCCCAGTGATGTAGTGGGCTGTCCACAACATCCTCTGTAGTGCTTTGCAGTCAAGGGCGGTGCATTTGCCATACCAAGCAGTGATGCAGCCAGTCAAGTTGCTCTCGATGGTTCAGCTGTAGAACCTTTTGAGGATCTCTCCTGTAGTCCACCACAACCTCCGTTATGGTCTCTCTCTCTCCCTCCTCTCCTCTACCTCTACCAAAGCCTCGCCTGCTGTTCTCTCCTCAAGTCTACCACACCCTCCGTTATGGTCTCTCTCTCTCTCCCACCTCTCCTCTCCTCCACCTCTACTAAACCCACACAGTCCAGAGGCCTACCTCATACTAACTGAAGGAAAGGGATGGACACTCTTACTAAAAGGTCACCCAAGCCACATATACTAAAAACAAGACACACACATACAGGCCAAAATAACACACCCATGTTCGCCAGAACAAACACAGACTTGGAAAGTACAGACGCCATTTAGAAAAACCACTACAGCCCACACACAGCAGAATGGATGGGAGAGAGGGAGAGAGGGAGAGAGGGAACTTGAAAGGAGCAGGGGAGTTGAGAGAGGAAGATGATGCAAAACATGAGAGGGGAAAGAGTGAGTGGGCAAGAAAAGGAGAGAGAAAGAGAGAGAGATGGACACAGGAGTGTGACTGAAGAAAACAAGCTAAAAATGAGAATGAGAGAAAAGGAAAACGAAAGAAAGAGGAGACTATGGAGTAAGCATTAAATGGATATATATATTGGAGCTCCAGGGATGTGGAGGTGGAGGGGTCCTGAGAGCAACTCTGTGCCCAGTGAGGCATGCTGAAAGTTGGGTCGCTGTCGGCCGAGTCCGGGGGAGGCTGGGAGAGGCATCCACTCTCAGAGCATCACCACCTGGGCACAGCAACACAGATTTTAGTTTAGTGAGAGTGATGGCCGCACTCTCCAAGGACTGCCTCAGTCACACACACACACACACACACACACACACACACACACACACACACACACACACACACACACACACACTGCTACTGTCCCTTTCTGTCTTTCTCCGTGCTCCAAATTCTAACTCCAGTCCACACAGAAGTGGCTCCCGTTGACATGCCGTCTCTGTCCCTGTGTGACGAAAACTACAGGCCCAATGAAAGAGAAAGGGGAAAGGGGGATACCTAGTCAGTTGTCCAACTGAATGTATTCAACTGAAATGTGGCTTCCGCATTTAACCCAACCCCTCTGAATAAGAGTCACACTAAATGTCTTCTTCATCATCGTTGTCATCATCATCATCATCATCATCGTTGTTGTCGTCTTCATCATCATCATCATCATCATCATCATCTTCATCATCATCATCATTGTTGTCGTCTTTATCATCATCTTCGTCATCATTATCACTGTTGTCATCTTCATCCTCATCATCATCATCGTCATCATTATCATCATGATCACTGTTGTCGTCTTCATCATTATTGTCGTTGTCATCTTCATCATCATCATTGTTGTCATCATCATCATCGTCATCGTCATAATTATCATCATGATCACTGTTGTCAACTTCATCATCATCATCATCATCATTAACATCATGATCACTGTTGTCGTCTTCATCATCATCATCATCATCATGATCACTGTTGTCGTCTTCATCATCATCATCATCGTCGTCATCATTATCATCATGATCACTGTTGTCGTCTTCATCATCATCATCATCGTCGTCCTCATTATCATCATGATCACTGTTGTCGTCTTCATCATCATCATCATCATCGTCGTCGTCCTCATTATCATCATGATCACTGTTGTCGTCTTCATCATCATCATCATCATCATCATCATCATCATCGTCATCATTATCATCATGATCACTGTTGTCGTCTTCTTCATCATCATCATCATCATCATCATCGTCATCATTATCATCATGATCACTGTTGTTGTCTTCATCATCATCATCATCGTCGTCATCATTATCATCATGATCACTGTTGTCGTCTTCATCATCATCGTCATTGTCGTCTTCATCATCATTGTCGTTGTCATCTTCATCATCACTGTTGTAGTATTCATCATCATCTTCATCATCATCACCCCTCACTGATTATTAACAGATAAAGATCTGCACCAATACAGTACAACAGTGTTGGATAGATGCTAAACCTATCAGCTGGGAAGTCTATCCCTGCTGAGCTAAGCTAGAGAACAGTAGCATATTTACCTATGGCCTCGGTCTGGGCCTGAGAGGGCAGACAGACAGTTTCATTACAGCAAGTATCTCATCACTCCACACTGCCCAATCATCAGCCCTGCTAGACCCTGAGCGGCACACACACACACACACACACACACACACACACACACACACACACACAGTAATCAGACAGGGAGAGGACACACACACACTAATCAGACAGGGAGAGGAAACACACTAATCAGACAGAGAGAGGACACACACACACACCTCTGGCTGTCCAGTGTCCACTAGTGCAGAGTCATCTTGGCAAATAGACATGCATACGAACACAGACATGCACACACACACACGCACACACACACACACACACACACACGCAAACAGTCTCCATCAAATCAAAGAACGATAGATTTTTTGGAGTCCCAAAGAATATTGTTCCGTCAATAAGGGACTCTGTTGGACAACTTCAGACATTAGCTATATGAATCAATACAGCGTCTTAGATTACAATATCTCATCTCGTTACGGAATTATCACCTTCAGTCTCCGCACAAAATGCTGCCATCTAGAACAAAAAGGGGTTCTTCGGCTGTCCCCATAGGAGAACCCTTAGAAGAACACAATTTGGTTCCAGGTAGAACTCTTTTCGTTCCAGGTAGAACCCTTTTAGGTTCCATGTGGAACCCTTTCCACAGAGGGTTCCACATGGAACCCAAAAGAGTTCTACCTGGAACCAAAAAGGGTTCTCCTATGGGACAGCCGCAGAATCCCTTTGGAACTCTTTTTTCTAATAGTGTCTCTCTGAAACATTCGATTATAGGATAAACATTTTGTCTTAACTTCCTCTGTTGTTAGGAAGGTTGGTTTGAAGAGAACATCTGTAATGTAGTAACACCTGAATCGATCAAAATACCGTATTCTAGCATGTTCTGATTACAGCTTTGCATGTGCTTAGCAGAACAGTGTTCCTCGGAGAGCTTTACAGCACATCGGAGATGTACTTAGCATTCGGCTAATGCCGGTTGCTATTTGTGGCAGATTCCGTTAGCATGTGGTCAAATCCAACGTTCCCCCCTCTCCGCGGAGAGAGCCCCCATGCATTATTAACAGTGTGTATTTAAAGAACATTCTTAGAACCCAGGCTTGGTTTTAGGACGTCATCCTCCATACCAACCGCAGTTTTTTCCCTCTTTGGCCGTTTTTCTCCTCCTCCTCAGGCTCTCATGCCGCGTCACGTCTTACTCTGCACTATGAACAGCTGTGCTCTTCTCTCTCCTTTTATTCCCCCCTTTTTTCTACATCCCTCCTTCCCTCTCCTCTCCCGCCATGCCTGTCTCTCTCTCAGACAACATAATACCTTTCTCTCAGCTACACACACACACACTGTGTATGTTCAATCCAAACAGGGCCCGTGGTTGCTGTTACAGGAAAAGTCAATGATATATACTGTATGTCCATTATAGCTATAACAGAATAGATCAGGTATATATTGAACACATTAACACATTCAGGATATCCATATAGTTATAACAGAATAGATCAGGTATATGTTGAACACATTAACACATTCAGGATATCCATATAGTTATAACAGAATGGATCAGGTATATATTGAACACATTAACGCATTCAGGATATCCATATAGCTATAACAGAATAGATCAGGTATATATTGAACACATTAACACACCACTAACCCAAACCACCACTAACCCAAACCCTAACCACCACTAATCCAAACCCTAAACCTAACCACCACTAACCCTAACCCTAACCACCACTAACTCAAACCCTAACCCTAACCACCACTAACCCAAACCCTAACCCTAACCACCACTAACCCAAACCATAACCCTAACCACCACTAACCCTAACCCTAACCACCACTAACCCAAACCCTAACCCTAACCACCACTAACCCAAACCATAACCCTAACCACCAC
>QNTS01008125.1:11805-35644 GCA_003317085.1 Hucho hucho
AATCCAGCGATAGAAAGTTGAGTCTAATTTCAGTGGCCCGTCCACCATCTCCCTTAGCAAAACTGAAACCTATTTGAAGGGAACAACGCTCACTTTTATCCCTAGTGGCCAGTTTCCACATCATCTCCCGACGACCTCAGACATTGATGTTACTCAGTATTTTATTGGACGTCCTCAGACATCGATGGCCAATACTGAGTGACTCCGGACGGTGTGTCGGCAGATAGCATAGCAGTTTGAGCATTGGGCCAGTAACCGAAAGGTTGCTAGTTTGAATCCCCGAGCTGACAAGGTGAAAAATGGCAGCACCCACCATGTTGTTATTCGCGGTACAAGGATTACTGGTTTGGTTTACATACTATATTGATTGGCTGATTTCATTTTCTGTCTCTCAGCAGCTGTCTTGAGCAGATAAGAGTTTTGTTGTGAGAGCAGTCTGACTTGACAGTGATGAGAACAGAGTTTTGTTGTGAGAGAGCAGTCTGACTTGACAGTGATGAGAACAGAGTTTTGTTGTGAGAGAGCAGTCTGACTTGACAGTGATGAGAACAGAGTTTTGTTGTGAGAGAGCAGTCTGACTTGACAGTGATGAAAGCAGAAGGAAGCACTCTGGTATCAACCAAGTGTGTCACACTTACTGCACTTTGACCTGATAAGTTGGAATGCACTGTAGCCTATAGTGAACAACAGACCTACATACTGCTAACAGGGTAATACTGATTTTAAAAGGGAATTATATCCAGTGTGGGACTATGTTAACCCCAATCTTGTTACATTTGGAATGTTGCATGTTTTTTTTTTGTAAAGCAGGAAGACTAGCAGTTAAGATTGTTGGGCCAGTGACTAAAAAGTTGCTGGTTCGAATCCCTGAGCTGACTAGGTGAAAAATCTGTCTGTGCCCTTGCGCAAGGCACTTAACCCTAGTTGCTCTGGATAAGAGCCTCTGCTAAATGACTGAAATGGAAATGTACTTTTTTCATTCATTTATTATTTCATTTTTAATTCAAGCCACGGAATATCTGGTAACATTTAAATAGCATTTTCTAACTGATAGCAAAGAAGTAGACTACCTTGACTAGCCCAATAATAGACCATGCAGTTAAAATGGCCTGCCCATCATTATCGTGCTTACGCTGTAACATACTATAGCCCCAAGGCTGTATGCATTGTAATGCAGTGTCAACATAGACATGAGCTGATAAATAAAGTGATGAGTTCAGGATAAGTGAAGAGGCTAGTAGTAAACTCCTTACTCCTCCACTCCGTGAGTTTCCACTGCAGCAGAGCAGTCCGAGTGATGCAAGTTAGCGCCTGGCGAGGCCTTCTGAGGTGGCAGGCTAGGGGCAGAGCCGGTCGCGGTGGGCACCCACACTGACCCGATGGGCGGAGTGGCAGAGAGGGATAGAAGGGCAGGCCTGGCAGGGTGCGGTCTCGAGTGGCAACTGATGCCTCAAATTCCCAATTCAACTGGAAAGGCAAAGCGGCAGAGACAAACGGACAAGAAGGAGAAACGCCAGAGACCAGTAGTGTTCCTTCTCGTTTGATATTGACAGCACCATCAGTGGCAAAACCCACAGCATCAAGAAGACAATCTGCGACCACTGTTCACTACAGAAGATCTACTTTGAACCTGTTTGTTTAAATGAGCAGACTTTTCAACTCCATACCCATATCTGTTGGCTCCCGACGAGGAGAAAGAACAAGATCCAGTTAAGCGGCGGCGTTTGGACAACACCGGACTCGGACCCGGGAGACATTGAACTTTTACCCCTGCTGCCGGTTCCATAAAACAAAGCATTCGGCTAAATGACTGTTTTTGGGGCTTTTACGGACAACCGAGGATGGCGTGGATAAGGCTTATACAATATTAAAACATATTCTGTCCCCTACCCTCCATTCCTTACCCTGTGGGGGGAACACGGAGCATCCAGGGGAGGGGGTAACTTGAGACACCACGGCGACCTGTGTCACCTTACCACTCCGAGTCGGAGTGGCCGGCCCTGCCGTTCTGGCTGGGATGCGTCTCTCCGTGCTTGTAGGGCTCTTTATCGGCTGCGCCCTGCTTCTCACACCTGTAACCGAGGGCTGTGGGCCGGGGAGGGGATACGGCAAGAGACGTCCGCCGAAGAAACTCACACCCCTCGCTTATAAGCAGTTCAGCCCAAACGTTGCCGAGAAAACACTGGGCGCCAGTGGTAAATACGAGGGCAAAATAACGAGAAATTCAGAACGGTTCAAAGAGCTCACTCCCAATTATAACCCTGATATCATATTTAAAGATGAGGAGAACACGGCTGCCGATCGACTTATGACCCAGGTGAGAAGCGGGCATGGGGTTTTTATCTCACATGGACAGCTGTGGCGAGGTGACCAGAACGTCTCACTGGACCTGCCGTTCATCGTTCATTTGAGAGCTTCTGTTTGCACTTTGTTAAAAGTTGAAACCATTACTGTAAACTGTTATTGATTCTCAACGCTTTCATCTCTGTTTTGGTTCAAAGGATTTTCTGTTGACTGTTCAAATTACACGTCAATTATGCAATAGGCACATCGGCTTTAACTGTAGGCTAAACATTTTAGGTTATATTGAAACGCTGTAACCTACGTTGACATGTTTTGATGTGCTAACGTGTCTCCTGTTTCAGAGATAAATTAGGTTACGCATGCACGTAGACACCACCAAAAACTGTAAGAGCGCGATTTATTGAGTTGTTAAATGTTTAGGGTCGCCGGTTGAATTCTGTTGTTCATTAAAATATACACATTTTAAGACTATAAATAACCCTCGACGCACAGGAATAGTACGCCAACATTGTAATCACAAATGTCCACGTATTTTCTATCTGTTTTGAGTAGCGAAATTACGCACGTGTCATTACGCATGGATCGTGTTGGAATAGCGAGCGATGTATTTGCTGAAACTTCTCTGATCTCTTCTTAAAAAGTTGAATAAATAACATGTCACTACATACATCCATTTTTATTAGGATGTAAAAAAAAATAATAACAAAGCAAACAATGTTCCCATGGTCAATATTTAGCCAAAGACAAAACATGTCTATACATGTCTAAGGTATAGGTTGTAGGCTTGGCTACTTCACTTTGACCCCCTGTGACAAACTGTCAACAGCATTTATGAGTGTAGATCACATTAAACCCATTGTAAACAATAGCCTGTATGTGTGTGTGTGTGTGTGTGTGTGTGTGTGTGTGTGTGTGTGTGTGTGTGTGTGTGTGTGTGTGTGTGTGTGTGTGAAGGTGAGAGTCGCGCAGTAGACACCCTGGCAGGAAGGTAGCAGGAGAACAACTAAGATACCATGTAATTGCCCTCTTTTATGAGCGCGTGTGTGTGCCTGCGTGTGTGTGTGCATGTGAGTATGTGTGTGCGTGTAGTTGTGAGTGTGTAGTTGTGTGTGTGACTGTGCTCATGGGTTTGTTTCCTGTGATAATCTCACAACTCTTAACAGCCTAGTGTCTCACCCAAACCAGTGTCTTATTGTGTCTCCTCTTTCTCCCCCCAAGCGTTGTAAAGACAAGCTGAACTCCCTGGCCATCTCTGTGATGAACATGTGGCCCGGGGTGAAGCTGAGAGTGACAGAGGGCTGGGACGAGGACGGGCACCACTCAGAGGACTCCCTCCATTATGAGGGAAGAGCGGTGGACATTACCACGTCTGACCGGGACAGGAACAAGTACTCCATGCTGGCTCGCCTGGCCGTGGAGGCCGGCTTCGACTGGGTTTACTATGAATCCAAGGCACACGTGCACTGCAGTGTCAAGTCAGGTATGGGGATGGGACACAGATGCAGACGGAGCAACAAAAAAAAACATCTTATTATTAACATGTTTAAGAGTACGACCTATTGTACTGGCAACATGCAGTGCTGCTAGCCTCAACTGCAGTCTCAGAGAACACACTGGGATGAGCTTAGAGATGGTTTCACGATTGTCCGTCAGAAAGACACTTAGAGAGTGCTGCTTTCTGTCTACAGTGATCAGGTTAACCCCTATTGATTTGTTAAAGCAGTCCCAGTTGTCCCTTGGGTCTGAGGGTTGTCAGTGGTTATTAGGCCAACTCAGGTGAGGTGCTAGACGAGGGGTCAGGTGAGGTGCTAGACGAGGGGTCAGGTGGGGTGCTAGACGAGGGGTCAGGTGGGGTGCTAGATCTGAGGTCAGACAGCTCATTACCATCAGTCTGTCAAGACAACTGTCAGCAGGGAGGCAATTAGAGGAAGCGCTTCCTGGGCTCTCACTGTAGTCTACATGATCTGGACTTGGGTAGGGCCTCACTGTAGTCTACATGATCTGGACTTGGGTAGGTCCTCACTGTAGTCTACATGATCTGGTGGTTGTCTGGTGATGGACTACACGCAAACAGGATTTTCTCCGAGGTGTGTGTTCACAGGGTCAACAAGAGTCAGGCCCTGTTAATACTTGTCTGCATGCACACATGACTGTGTGTTGATGGGATGCAGTGCCTTAGATCGAGTGACGCAGCTTTCTAAGGCACTCCATCTCAGTGCTAGAGGTGTCTCTACAGACCCGGGTTCGAACCCGGGCTGTATCACAACAGGCTGTGATCGGGAGTCCCATAGGGTGGCGCACAATTGGCCCAGCGTTGTCCGAGTTAGGGGAGGGTTTGGCCGTGGTAGGCGGTCATTGTAAATAAGAATTTGTTCTTAACTGACTTGTCTAGTTAAATATTATGATTTGTTTAAAGTTAAGAGTAGAGTTGGCGTTGGAAGGAGAGAGACCCCACTCTAAGAGCTGGTTAACTGATTTACTTTCTCCTTTTGTTTCCCTGTCGGGTGGCTTACGTTAGTCTCCCTTCTCAGATCTAATCTTATCACCTGGCCTTGATACTTACCCTTCCCAAATATTTGTTTTTGGGACCCATTGGAAGACTTGAGACTTCCATTCCAGTGTCTTAGGCTGCGTTTAGACAGGCAGCCCAATTCTGACCAGGGCCAAAATGTAGGGAATAGGGTGCCACTTGGAATGTGATCTTTACCTGTCTCACACTGAGACTTCTGACCTCAACTCATTTCAGTGGAGATCGAATCATTGGGTTACTCATTAGCTCGTAATGGATTTCTTCTGAATCATGAGCAAAGTTGAGTTGAAAAGGAGAGATTGGTAGTTAGTGTGTAGAATGGGGTTTTGAAATGTTTACCTGTAAACACACAGACTGCCCATGTTTCAATGGAAGGTTGTTTGTAAGGATTATATGTTTAAATAAAGTGTGTGTGTGTGTGTGTACACATGTATGTGTGCTTGCTTGTAGCTATGCGTGCCTGTGTAATGACATAGGGCTTCAAAAGCTCTAATGGGAACTTCAATCGAAGGTCCTGTTGTTTCCTTAAATGTTAAACATGTAATCTCTCATGGAATAAACGTGTTGGGCTGAAATGCCAGATAAAAATAACCAGAAAAACTAGGTATCATAACAAGACATCTGCGTTTAAACAGACAGACCAATTCTGATCTATTTCCACTAATTGGACATTTTGACCAATCACATCAGATCTTTTCACATCAGACCTTTTTTTTTTAGAGCTGATCTGATTGGTCAAAAGACTAATTAGTGATGAAAATTGGGCTGCGTGTGTAGCCGACCAGACAACTGACCTATGGAGATAACCACCTTCATATCAGTTATTGTGTCAGTCTACAGTTCTTAACAGAGCCCTTCAATAAGACCCTATCCCTCTCTCCTCTCTCTCCACCCCCCCCCCTCTCTCTCTCTCTCTCCACCTTTCCCCTCTCTCTATTTCTCTCTCTCCACCCTGCCCCCTCACTCCTTTCCCTCTTTCTCAGAGCACTCAGTAGCAGCTAAGACCGGGGGCTGTTTCCCTGGTCGTTCTCTGGTCACTCTGGATGACGGGAGCAGCAGAGAGGTCCAGGACCTCCAGCCAGGTGACCGGGTCCTGGCCTCCTCAGGGGCTGACGGCAGCAGGAGCGGAGGAGACCTCATATACAGCGAGTTTTTCACCTTTCTGGACCACGAGCCTGCAGCGAGGAAACAGTTCTACGTGTTGGGAACAGAGACGGGAGCAAACCTGACCCTCACCGCGGCTCATCTTGTGTTCGTGACCGAGGGTAACTGTTCGGTGGGCGAATCGGCCAAGGGTGCCGTCATGCGGACTATGTACGCCAGCGACGTACGGCCAGGACAGTGTGTGCTGACTGCAGGGAGAAACCAGGGACCACAGGGAAACCTCTCCCAAGTCATCTGGGTCCACATCCACATAGACACCGGGGCCTTCGCCCCTCTGACACACCACGGCTCACTGGTGGTGGACGGCGTTCTAGCCTCGTGCTACGCTGCTATGGATCAGCACCACCTAGCCCACTGGGCCTTTGGTCCCCTCCGCCTGCTGTACAGCTGGACCAGATGGACCGGGACTGGTGCCTCTCTAGGAGACGGACTACACTGGTACTCACAAGTCCTGCATTGGATAGGAACGTTCCTATTGGACCCTGGACATTTCCACCCCTGGGGGATGGTCACTTACGACTCAGAGAGATAAAGAGAGAGAAAGAAAAAGAGAGCGTGAGGTCGCAAGAAAATTGTCCAAACAAATCTAATGTTATTTGTCACATGCTTTGTAGAAAACAGGTGTAGGAGGAATAATGGTCTGGGGCTGTTATTCATGGTTCAGGCTAGTTCCAGTAAAGGGAAATCTTAACAATACAGCATACAATGACATTGTTGACAATTCTGTGCTTCCAACTTTGTGGCAACAGTTTGTGGAAGGCCCTTTCCTGTTTCAGCATGACAATGCACCCGTGCACAAAGTGAGGTCCATACAGAAATGGTTTGTCAAGATTGGTGTGTAAGAACATGACTGGCCTGCACAGAGCCCTGACCTCAACCCCACCGAACAACTTTTGGATGAATTGGAACGCCAACTGCGAGCCAGGCCTAATCGCCCAACATCACTGCCCGACATCACTAATGCTCTTGTGGCTAAATGGAAGCAAGAACCAACAGCAATGCTCCAACATCTAGTGGAAAGCCTTCCCAGAAGAGTGGAGGCTGTTATAGCAGCAAAGGAGAAACCAACTCCATATTAATGACCATGAGCAGGTGTTCACATACTTTCTGTCATGTAGTGAGTGTGTGGGGTCAATACGGGGCGGCAGGGTAGCCTAGTGGTTAGAGCGTTGGACTAGTAACCAAAAGGTTGGAAGTTCAAATCCCTGAGCTGACAAGGTACAAATCTGTTGTTCTGACCCTGAATAAGGCAGTTAACCCACTGTTCCTAGGCTGTCATTGAAAATAAGAATTTGTTCTTAACTGACTTGCCTAGTAATTTTTTTTTTTTTAAATACACGTGTGTATGTAGTGTATGTGTGTCAAATCCAGCATGTGTGCATAGAGTCAGTGCAAAACAGTGTCCATGCAGGTAGTCCGGTAGCCATTTGTTTACCTTTTTATATATATAAGAGCGTCTGCTAAATGACATTTTCAAAATTTTTATATATCATTTAAAAAAAAAATGTAATTTAGCAGACGCACTTATCCAGCGCAACTAAGGTTTAGTGCCTTGCTCAAGGGCACATTGACCGATTTTTGACTCAGTCGGCTTAGGGATTCAAACTAGCGATCTCTTTTGTTACTGGCCCAACGCTAGGCTACCTTGTTTAGAAGTCTTATGGTTTGGGGGTAGAAGCTGTTCTGGGTCCTCTTGATTCCAGACTTGGTGCATCGGTACCACTTGCCGTGAGGTAGCAGAGAAAACAGTCTGTGGCTTGGGTGGCTGGAGTCTTTGACAATTTTGACACCGACTGGAACAGAGGTCCTGGATAGCAGGAAGTTCGGCCCCAGTGATGTACTGGGCCGTACGCACTACTCTTTGTAGCACCATGCAGTCGGGTGCCAAGCAGTTGCCATACCAAGCAGTGAAGCAGCCAGTCAAGATGCTCTCAATGGTGCAGCTGTAGAACGTTTTGAGGATCTGAGGGCCAATACCAAATCTTTTCAGCCTCTTGAGGGGGAAGAGGCGTTGTCGTTCCCTCTTCACGACTGTGTTGGTGTGTGTGGACCATGATAGATCCTTCGTGATTTGGACACCAAGGAACTTGAAGCTCTCGACCGCCTCCACTACAGTCCCGTCGATGTGAATGGGGGTGTGCTCGGCCCTCCGATTCTTGTAGCCCACGATCAGCTCCTATGTCTTACTGACGTTGAAGGAGAGTTTGTTGTCCTGCAACCACATGCCAGGAGTCTGACGTCCTCCCTATAGGCTGTCTCATCATCGTCTGTGATCAGGCCTACCACCGTTGTGTCGTCAGCAAACTTAATCGTGGTGTTGAAGTTGTGCACGGCCACACAGTTGTGGGTGAAAAGGGAGTACAGGAGGGGAGTAAGCACGCACCCCTGAGGGGCTCCCGTGTTGAGGGTCAGCGTGGTGGATGTGTTGTTGCCTACCCTTACCACCTGGGGGCGGCCCGTCAGGAAGTCCAGGATCCAGTTGCAGAGGGAGGTGTTTAGTCCCAGGGACCTTAACTTAGTGATGAGCTTCGTGGGCACTATGGTGTTGCTGAGCTGAGCTGTAGTCAATGACCAGCATTCTGTAGTCAATGAACAGCATTCTCAAATAGGTGTTCCTTTTGTTCAAGTGGGAAAGGGCAGTTTGGAGTTCATTGGAGATTGCGTCTTCTGTGGATCTGTTGAGGCGGTATGTGAATTGGAGTGGGTCCAGGGTGTCTGGGATGATGGTATTGTGTTGATGTGAGTCATGGCAAGCATTTCAAAGCATTTAATGGCTATCGATTTGAGTGCTATGGGGCGATAATCATTTAGGCAGGTTACCTTGGTGCTCTTGGGTACAGGGACTTTGGTGGTTTGCTTGAAATAAGCTTGTATTACAGACCGGGTCAGGGACAGGTTAAAAATGTCAGTGAAGACACTTGCCAGCTGGTCAGCGCATGCTCTGAGTATGCATCCTGGTAATCCATCTGGCCCTGTGGTCTTGTGAATGTTAACCTGTTTAAAGATCTGTTACGGAGATCGTGATCACACAGTCGTCTGGAACAGATGGTGCTCTCACGCATGGTTCAGTGTTGCTAGCCATAGAAGGCATTTAGCTCGTCTGGTAGGCTCGTGTCACTGGGCAGCTCATAGCTAAAAACTGTGTTGGTAAATGTTGTGGTCTACAGCTTATCATGAGGTATTGTAACTCAGGTGGGCAGAACCTCCAGACTTCCTTGATATTAGATATTGCGCACCAGCTTTTCTTAACAGAGACACACCCCCCAGATCTTGAGTTTACGAGATACTGTCATTCTGTCCTGCCGATGCATAAAAAAACAGCTAGATTTATATTAAGCATGTCCTCGTTCAGCCACGACTCCGTGAAGTATAGGAGATTACAGTTATTCAGGTCCCGTTGATAGGATAGTCTCGAACGGAGCTCATCCAGTTTGGTCTCCGGTAATTTGCCAATACAACAGAGGGTAGAGGCAGATTATTTACTCTCCTCCGTAGTTTCATCAGGGTTCCCCCACGTCATCAGGGTTCTATATTCTCCACTTTCTGCTCTTCCGAGTGTCGGGGATTAGGGGCCTGGTCCCGGGTGAGCAGTATGACCTGCTCGGCCCGAGTCATAGAAGTAGAATTCTTCATCCAAATCGAGGTTAGTGATGTCCAGAAGCTCTCTTTTTTGGGTCATAGGAAACGATGGTAGAAACATGTATGTACAACAACAAAATGGCTGCTATCCCAGCGCCATTCTCCCGTTGAGAAGAAAGAATGGGTAATGAGAGTCTGCTGCGTTGCGGACCGCTGAAGTGACGGTAAGAAAATTACGAGTCAATGGAAACTATAACAGATTATACTCTCGTTATTTTGCTTTCTAACACATTTTAGAGTTTGAAAAGGTCTGGAAGCAAAGTAATACAACATTTGGGATTTTTTGGGGAATTTATCTGCTTTTACATCCAAAGATACTTTGAGAAACGTGTACATTACATCGCAGGGAGCAACTTATGTAAAGGCCTGACTATTTATATATGCCTTCCTCTTTTCAGGACCACGCGAGTCCTTGACACTCAACACTGGAATGTGTACACACACACCACACACACATACATACATACATACACACGAGGTAAACATTCAAAACACACTCAGGTTAGATAATGGGGAGATAGAGAGAGGGTGAATTGAAGAGTCTTCAGAACCAGGAGTCTGGTGTAGCAGGTTAAAGGGTTCAGAGGTCATGTTTACCTGGCCTACTACATATATTGGTCTGTACAGGGGTTTATTGTAAAAAGTATNGAGAACTTGCACAATTGGTGGCTGACTAAATACTTTTTTGCCCCACTGTACATACATACATACACACGAGGTAAACATTCAAAACACACTCAGGTTAGATAATGGGGAGATAGAGAGAGGGTGAATTGAAGAGTCTTCAGAACCAGGAGTCTGGTGTAGCAGGTTAAAGGGTTCAGAGGTCATGTTTACCTGGCCTACTACATATATTGGTCTGTACAGGGGTTTATTGTAAAAAGTATGTCAACTTCTCTGATACATGTCTGTGTGTAATATGATCCCGTCTACGTCTCTCTGTCCAGGTTTTTCTGTAGTCATGTGTTCATATCTTCATGTCTGTGTGTAATATGATCCCGTCTACGTCTCTCTGTCCAGGTTTTTCTGTAGTCATGTGTTCATATCTTCATGTCTGTGTGTAATATGATCCCGTCTACGTCTCTCTGTCCAGGTTTTTCTGTAGTCATGTGTTCATATCTTCATGTCTGTGTTGATGTTCGGATTAATATTATCATTATGTTATTTTGTGCTGCACTATGTCAGATGTATATTATTATTATTATGTTGTGAGAAACTATTTAAAGATATATTTTTAAAATTACTCAAATGTTTTTTTTTTTGTTTTTTTTTTGCAATTCTTTACTAATTAGTATTTTGTTCATGAGACTCTTCAGAAATCATCATTTCGATAACACAAACAGCATGTGCCAGTCACAAATACCAAATGCACCACCAATACAAAAACCCACTGTCATAGAAAAGCCAACCAATACCCATCCAATGCCTAATGCCTCCAGTATACTCGGCCTTAAATGTACCATCAATACTATAGATTATTCAAAACAGATATACAGTATATGACTCTACAGTACATCTCCAACATCTGTGATCCTACGGGGGGGGGTGCTCTGAACCCAGGTAAGTGCAACAGTCTTCTCAGGTAGTAAGGGGACTCTTTTTTTTTTCTGACCATAACATAGGTAGTTGGCAAGAAAGCAGAAACAGATGGGCACCCAGGCAAATTTCACTGAAAGAATAGCCTGGTCTAAAGTCTAATTGACTATACAGCACACAATTATCTGGGACCAGGCTACATATTAGAGAAATTACCAGTATCAATAAAGCTGGGCTGCATACTGAACCGGTGAGGCAGTACTAGAGACATGAAGACTGCTAAGCCGATGTTGAAGATGTCACGTGGGCTCTGTGTTGATGTGTGCGAACTGGAAGTACTCCACAGCGATTGTGTAGGTTACACTGAGAACAACAACATCTGGTATAGAATCCTTTATCAGTTCATCTTTCCTCTATTTGTCATGCCCTTCTCTCCTTGCCTCCTTCTCAAAATGCAATGGAGGACAAGGTCATAGGGGAGGAATTTTGGATCTTCCAGAAAGAGGATAGTAAAGGAATCGAAGAAAGACGAATTGAGAAAGAGTTGTCAGTCGACGGGATAATCCTAGGGCCAGCCCCCAAAAATGGACTCAGCCAATAGGAGGAGAGAGAGGAGCAGGAGAAACAGTCAAAACACTAAATGCAGAGTGGACATCAGCAATCAAACACATTTCCATTTGAGTAATGTAGCAGATACACTTATCCAGAGCGACTAACAGGAGCAATTAGAGTTTAGTGCCTTGCTCAAGGGCACATCGACAGATTTGTCACTTAGTTGGATTGGGTTATTGGCCCAACGCTCTTAACCGCTAGTATTATGCCTCGAACTGACAGCAGGGAGGGCCATGTCTCTGTTGCACGTTCGCGCGCGCACACACAAACACACAGTACATATGGAGAGATCACTACTGTATTATTGACTGTATGTTTGTTTACTCCAATGTGTAACTCTGTTGTTGTATGTGTCGAACTGCTTTTGCTTTATCTTGGCCAGGTCGCAGTTGTAAATGAGAACTTGTTCTCAACTTGCCTACCTGTATTATGACATCATATAGAACTACCTGGTTAAATAAAGGTGTATTATGACATCATATAGAACTACCTGGTTAAATAAAGGTGTATTATGACATCATATAGAACTACCTGGTTAAATAAAGGTGAAATAATTTTTTTTTTAAAAATGAATTACATGACATGACGTTAACATAGACATTATATAGTGACTGATGAAATAAACGGAGACTTAATGAACTGGGAAGTGTCATGTCTTTCCACCAGTCATTTGCTTAATTATAACTGTAGAAACCTTCTTAACCATAACAGACTAAACTAATACTACTGACCTGCCAGAGGTGGGCTGAGCTACTAGTGAAGGATGTGAGGTCCGATGGTGAAGGTACAGGGAGGGAAGTGTTGCTGGTCTTCAGTACTGGCAACAGTTTCAGAGTGCAGATGAAAACCTCTCTCCAATACTGCACACAGAACCCCACACACACTCAACAATGGCAAAAACACATAGCACACAAATAAAAGGTTACCATTTGCTGGCTTGCTAACTAGAGATGTTTCTTAAGAGTTGATAGCGTTTGTCAGAAGGAACCACTCACTCACTCACTCACTCACTCACTCTGATCGAGCAGAGACTCAGAGGAGAGAGCTGACAGAGGAGAGACTCACAGAGAGCATCCTGCAAACATTTAGCTGCGGGAGCCTGAGGCGTGCTGGAAGCGTGTACGAGCGTAGATGCAGGGGGACAGGAACACTAAGAGGACTGTCCTACACAGAGAAACATTACAACGTTAGTTGTAATTGTAGTAACAGGGACTATCAATCCCAATACAGTTTGGATAAATATATTTTTTTAATCATAAAAAAAAATATATGACTGAATGCAGAAAGCATTGGACAAATGTGAGTACAGGGAGTTTGAGACTCCACAGAAAAGTGAGGCAAAAAATGGCAAATAGAGGACGGACAGACCCAACAGACGGACGGACTGACAGACAGACAGACACGCTGGTTGTACGTACAGTGCAGCGATGGCACAGTGGTCTGAGAAGAGCAGAGATGGAGACATCTAGTAGACGGACTAGCGGGGGACATGACCAGCGGACCCCAGTGTCTCAACCACTCAGTCCTGTCACACCCAGAACCAGCCGGACCAGGCCCACTGCCACACCCAGAGTACCCTGCAGTCATACCAAAGAAGACTCGATGCTGTAATCACTGCCAAAGGTGCTTCAACAAAGTACTGATTAAAGGGTCTGAATACTTATGTAAATGTGATGTTTCAGTTTTTAATGTATAATACATTTGCAAATATTTAAAGAAAAACTGTTTTTGCTTTGTCATTATGGGGTATTGTGATGTCATTATGGGGTATTGTGATGTTATTATGGGGTATTGTGTGTAGATTGATGAAGAAAAAACCAGATTTAATCCATTTCAGAATAAGGTTGTATTGTAACAAAATGTGGAAAAAGTCAAGGAGTCTGAATACTTTCCGAAGGCACTGTACGTTCCTCTCAAGTTCTTGGCTTTTTCTAGAACAGCTACCTTGTCCTTGAACCTCACGAACTAGACCACTATCGGCCTGGGCCTGTCACCTGGGCCAGAGGTGGGTTCTACAGTCCTGTGGGCACACTCCAATTCAAGCTTCCTGTGGTCCATCTTCAGTTTCTCTGCGATCATTTCCCTCACTTTGTCCTCCATCCAGGTCTCGTGGAGATTCTGCAATTCCTTCCACAACCATGTTGTTCCGCCTTGATTGTCCCTCTAGATAGTCTGATTTCTCCGTCATTGTTATCATAGATTCACATATAGAACTGACGTCCTCTCTCAATGACTTACAGATTGCTGTCATCTTTCCGTTCTCTTGTTTAAACTCATCGAGCTGCAAACTGTTCTTCAGGTCCTGGACCTCTCTGGTCAGGTCCATTCTTTTATTAGTTGACTCTACCAGTATTTGGACAAAAACACTTGAAGTTAATTTCTTGTTGTTGTAACAACTGCTTGTAGAACTATTTTTGTTCATTTAAAAGATCCTTCCCCTTTGATAGAGAGACACCACTCTCCTCAACACTTCTTGGCTTTAGTCTTTGTCATGGTAACAACGTATATGTTAAGCTGTTACTACTCGCAGTTCCAGACAAGGCAGGTTGCAGGGAAGATTGGAAACAACATCAACAAACAGCAGGGATCTAGACAGCCACAAGCCCGGGACAATCCTCGGTCCCATCGACAATGACTCTTCGTGTCGCGGGCAGCATTCAAGCCCTCAAGAAATCCCTGCTAGCTTGATAGGCAGCTAGTTAGCAGCTGCGCCAAGCAGCTCCTCAAACCCGGCCAGTCGGCAGGATCACTGGATAGATAGCAGCGGTCCCAGCAACTGATGTCAACCGCGTCACCGGATACAAACTCAAAAGGTAGCTAGCCAGTAACCAAACTTTCAATAGACTTTAAAAATGTTCCAAAACAACAAACCGAGCTTGCTCTTGTTCCACGTTGAACAGGAAGTGACGACCGGAAGTGACAGTATTCCAGCCGACGCTTGATATTGCGTTAGGTGATCTTAGGTTTGTGTGCGGCTGCTCGGCCATGGAAACCCCATTTCATGAAGCTCCCGATGAACAGTTATTTTGATGACGTTGCTTCCAGAGGCAGTTTGGAACTCAATAGTGAGTGTTGCAACCGAGGACAGACTATTTTTACACGTTACGTGCTTCAGCACTTGGCGGTCCAGTTCTGTGACCTTGTGTGGCCGTTGTTGCACCTATACGTTTCCACTTCACAATAACAGCACTCACAGTTGACCGGGGCAGCTCCAGCAAGGCAGAAATTTGACGAACTGACTTGTTGGAAAGGTGGCATCCAATGACGGTGCCACATGGAAATTCACTGAGCTCTTCAGTATGGGCTATTCTACTGCCAGTGTTTGTCTATGGAGATTGTCTGGCTGTGTGCTCGATTTTATACACCTGTCAGCAACGGGTGTGGCTGAAATAGCCGAATCCACTAATTTGAAGGTGTCCTCATATTTTCGTATATATAGTGTATACATGTGTATTTGCACATCTGTATCACTGTACTAAATCCTCTTGATAAAGGTTATGAAACATAGTTGAATCTACAGTACCCATATCTCCTGAAAGTTGTGTTCGGTAACAGAGAGCAGAAGTTAGTGAGAGAAGAGGAGGTGGTCTGGTCTTTGGGTTCAGCACCATGGACAGCAGCACTATAGACTAGAGTACAGTACCTCTCTGACTGGGTTGGCTCTATGTAGAATCGCCTCCTCACTCTCCCCCACAGTGCCCCCCTGCAGGCTGCTTTACTCACTGCAGGACATAAAGTAAATCGCTCCATTAACCACAATGAGACACTTAAGCAATAAGACCCGAGGATGTGAGCTCAATATACCATAGGCCAATACACCACGGCTAAGGGCTGTTCTTACGCACAACGCAACGTGGAGTGCCTGGCCATATACAGTGGGGAGAACAAGTATTTGATAACCTGCAAAATCGGCAGTGTTTCCCACTTACAAAGCATGTAGAAGTCTGTAATTTTTATCATAGGTACTCTTCAACTGTGAGTGACGGAATCTAAAACAAAAATCCAGAAAATCACATTGTATGATTTTTAAGTAATTAATTAGCATTTTATTGCATGACATAAGTATTTGATACATCAGAAAAGCAGAACTTAATATTTGGTACAGAAACCTTTGTTTGCAATTACAGAGATCATACGTTTCCTGCAGTTCTTGACCAGGTTTGCACACACTGCAGCAGGGATTTTGGCCCACTCCTCCATACAGACCTTCTCCAGATCCTTCAGGTTTCGGGGCTGTCGCTGGGCAATACGGACTTTCAGCTCCCTCCAAAGATTTTCTATTGGGTTCAGGTCTGGAGACTGGCTAGGCCACTCCAGGACCTTGAGATGCTTCTTACGGAGCCACTCCTTAGTTGCCCTGGCTGTGTGTTTCGGGTCGTTGTCATGCTGGAAGACCCAGCCACGACCCATCTTCAATGNCCAGATGGTCATTGGCAAACTTCAGACGGGCCTGGACATGCGCTGGCTTGAGCAGGGGGACCTTGCGTGCGCTGCAGGATTTTAATCCATGACGGCGTAGTGTGTTACTAATGGTTTTCTTTGAGACTGTGGTCCCAGCTCTCTTCAGGTCATTGACCAGGTCCTGCCGTGTAGTTCTGGGCTGATCCCTCACCTTCCTCATGATCATTGATGCCCCACGAGGTGAGATCTTGCATGGTGCCCCAGACCGAGGGAGATTGACCGTCATCTTGAACTTCTTCCATTTTCTAATAATTGCGCCAACAGTTGTTGCCTTCTCACCAAGCTGCTTGCCTATTGTCCTGTAGCCCATCCCAGCCTTGTGCAGGTCTACAATTTTATCCCTGATGTCCTTACACAGCTCTCTGGTCTTGGCCATTGTGGAGAGGTTGGAGTCTGTTTGATTGAGTGTGTGGACAGGTGTCTTTTATACAGGTAACGAGTTCAAACTGGTGCGGTTAATACAGGTAATGAGTGGAGAACAGGAGGGCTTCTTAAAGAAAAACGAACAGGTCTGTGAGAGCCGGAATTCTTACTGGTTGGTAGGTGATCAAATACTTATGTCATGCAATAAAATGCTAATAAATTATTTAAAAATCATACAATGTGATTTTTTGGATTTTTGTTTTAGATTCCGTCTCACAGTTGAAGTGTACCTATGATAAAAATTACAGGAAGAGGGTTGGACTGAAAACCTACAGGACAGTAGATCTCCAGGAAGAGGGTTGGGCTGCCCTGATCTATATTATAAACTGGGTGGTTCGAGCCCCGCATGCTGATTGGCTGAGAGGTGTGGTATATCAGAGCGTATACCACAGGTATGACAAAGCATTTATTTTTACTGTTCTCATTATGTTGGTAACCAGTTTATAATAGCAATAAGGCACCTCTGGGTTGCCAATATACAGTACCACGGCTAAGGCCTGTATCCAGGCACTCTGCGTTGCGTCATGCATAAGAACAACCCTTAGCTGTGGTATATTGGCCATACGTTAGCTCAACCGTCCCGCGGGGGGGGACCGATCCCGTAGAGGTTAATTATATGGCATACAGCAGACGCTGTACAGCAGACGCTTTTATCCAAAATACATTTATACAGTACATTCAACTTAACTATAATGTCTTTGACACTCTGAGTCACCAGGGGGCGTACCTGTAATGCCAGCAGCAGGTTGAGAAAGCAGGGTGGATGTTGGTTCACACCTGTTGAGAACGCAGGGTGGTGGTTGGTTCACACCTGTTGAGATAGCAGGGTGGTGGTTGGTTCACACCTGTTGAGATAGCAGGGTGGTGGTTGGTTCACACCTGTTGAGGGAAGCAGGGTGGTGGTTGGTTCACACCTGTTGAGATAGCAGGGTGGTGGTTGGTTCACACCTGTTGAGGGAAGCAGGGTGGTGGTTGGTTCACACCTGTTGAGGGAAGCAGGGTGGATGTTGGTTCACACCTGTTGAGAAAGCAGGGTGGATGTTGGTTCACACCTGAGATATCTGTCCTGCTGGTGTTTCTGGTTCCCCTCAGGAAGTTCGGGGTCAATACACTGACATGCATCCATTGTCATACACTGTTGTTGTCTTCTTGTCGACACTCTTTACATGAATACACATTTCCTTCTCCCTCTCTGTCTCTCACCTCTCCCTCTCTCTCATTCTCTCTCACCTCTTTCTCTCTCACTCTCACTCTCTCTCACTCTGTCTTCAACGGATCCCCTGCAAACCCCTTCACAACAACATTAGTGGATCGGCTGAAACGTGTCACCATTCTCTGCCCTCTCTCTGCACTAGGTGAACTTTGACCCATTACAGGTTAGAACCATTCAGTAGTTTGTCATGACTTGCGTATCCCTTTGTTCAACATGATCTTCACACACTAACCAAAACAATGAGTGATTTAATACTACAATATTATGGCTTCTGAATCGATTTAAACCTCCTGATAATCAAGTCTATAACATTATAAAATCGTGGAAACCAAATTGGGGCGGCAGGTAGCCTAGTGGTTAGAGTGTTGGGCCAATAACCGAAAGGTTGCTGAATCAAATCCCGGATCCCTCACAAGGTAAAAATCTGTCGTTCTGCCCCTGAACAAGGCAGTTAACCTACTGTTCCCCGGTAGGCCGTCATTGTAAATAAGAATTTGTTCTTAACTGACTTGCCGAGTTAAATAAAACATTAAAATATTAAAATCTTGAGCCAAATTTTCATGCTGACCACCTAGTCTGTCACAAAACACTGCATACCATAAAACACACATAATGCACTATTGAAAGCAAACGTTGATGATGGTGTGGCAGGGTAGTCTAGCGCTTAGAGCGTTGGACTAGTATCCGAAAGGTTGCTAGATCGAATCCCCGAGCTGACAAGGTAAAAATCCTGTCGTTCTGCCCCATGACAAGGCAGTTAACCCGCTGTTCCTAGGCCGTCATTGAAAATAAGAATTTGTTCTTAACTGACTTGCCTGGATAAATAAAGAAAATGGTAGGGAAAGGAAGGATAGGAACAATTAAGTAATTAACATGTAGGAAACACAGTATGAAGAGACAAATTGAGCTTCTAAATTCCTGTTTATTACTATTGGTCTCCGATAGCAACAAGGTATGTTAATTACTATTGGTCTCCGATAGCAACAAGGTATGTTAATTGCTATTGGTCTCCGATAGCAACAAGGTATGTTAATTGCTATTGGTCTCCGATAGCAACAAGGTATGTTAATTGCTATTGGTCTCCGATAGCAACAAGGTATGTTAATTACTATTGGTCTCCGATAGCAACAAGGTATGTTAATTACTATTGGTCTCCAATAGCATGAGAAGGAACAAGGTATTTCCCACCCTTAACGAGTTCAACAATGAGGATTGCTCCTGTATTACACGACACATGGAATTCATTTGGCATGCTCCTTGACACATTTACTCACATACACAGGTATGAATAATATGCTTGTCACAGCTTGTTAAATTACAACATAATATACACGATAAATGCACAAGGATAATAACACCAGCAAAAACATAAAGTACTTAAATATGACTGAGTAGAATTGGTGTCTCTTGAGTCCTTAACCAAATCAGAATGGCTCCTGTAAAACTATCTTATCCAATCACCACACAGGAGGTAGTGAAAGCAATGACAATAGCACATAAATAGATCGAGAGGTACAGCCGAGGAGGGACAAAAGTTCTCGTGTTTGAAAAGGACACACACACACACTCGCGGATTCAAACACGCACGCACGTACATACACAAACACTCCCACATACACTACAAGTTACAGCATCATTTCAGTATAGTCGTGTCAGTTTGAATAGCAATCTAGATGACAGAAGTCAAACTACACCGGGGCATGGTATAGGGGGGAATACAACAATGTCTCTATGGTAATATATTAACATTTCTGAGTTGACAGTTTCCATATCTTCTATGATCAAAAAATAAATCATGAGTTATTCTGAAGGATGAATAATCTGGACCATCAACCACCAGTCAGAGTTACATAAACATCTTTCACAGGAGAAAAAAAACATGACACACATTTCTCTAAATAAACTGCATATCCCTCTGAGTACATAGATTTATATCGTTACACAAAACACAACCATATTTAGTGTCCTTACACAGATAGTCTGCTTCCTTCATATCTTCAGGGTTAAATGATGTAGGATTGTAAGAGTTCAGTTCAGATGACAAGTACATACAGTATAGAACAGGGCGAGGGTTAGTTAGTCTTTTCAGGCAGAATCGTCACAACACCTGGCAACCCCGAATCATCACAAAACCTGGCAACCCGAAATCATCATAACACCTGGCAACCCGGAAACATCACAACACCTGGCAACCTTGACACAAACATACTTTAGTGGGTGAAGGGGTTGTGGAGAAAGCCAACGAGTCATATCAAAAAGGTTTAAGGTCTCTTAGGGCTGGTATTATGGTGTCGTGCCTTACCCCACTAGAGGAGTTTCTCTGAGAGGTTACACCCTCTGTAAAGCCCTAAGGGTCATCTTCAATGTCTTTTCTGTCTGATTGTGTTGAAAAAGATGACAAAGAACACTAGATGAACTCCTCTGTAATACACCTCTTGAAAGTATGTACGTATACTGAAACATATTTCTGTTTTATGGCGATTTAAAACAAGTTGCAAGTAAACTGATATGCCACAATCTGACCCTATAGCCTCAGTACTTTCTAACCAGCAAGAGCATGTGAACAATGCTAGACATGGATACAGAACAGAAAGCTGACGATGCAGTACTGTTTCTCATGCCGATACCTACAGTATCACGCTGGCACAAACCCAGAGGTTAGGAAAGGGAGGATGGCACAGGGCATTGGGTCAGAGAGGGACAGAGAAAAGTGGAATCTGGTGGAAAGAGAGAGGAGAGGAGAGGAGAGGAGAGGAGAGGAGAGGAGAGGAGAGGAGAGGAGAAATATGGCGTCTCCTCCCTCACAGCCTGGAGGTGAAGTTCTCGGGGAACACCCCTTTGAGCGCGCTCTGTTTATTCTGGATCCAGTCTTCCTGCTTCATCCCCATCAGCCAGCCCTCGTCCTGAAACACACACATCATGTGGATTAAGAGGAACCCAAAGCACACAGATTGTAATGTTCAGTTGAAGTTGGAAGTTTACATACACTAAGGTTGGAGTCATTAAAACTCGTTTTTCAACCACTCCACAAACTATAGTTTTGGCAAGTTGGTTAAGACATCTACTTTGTGCATGACACAAGTAATTTTTCCAACAATTGTTTACAGACAGATTATTTCACTTATAATTCACTGTATCACAATTCCAGTGGGTCAGAAGTTTACATACACTAAGTTGACTGTGCCTTTAAACAGCTTGGAAAATTCCAGAAAATTATGTCATGGTTTAGAAGCTTCTGATAGGCTAATTGACATAATTTGAGTCATTTGGAGGTGTACCTGTGGATGTATTTCAAGGCCTACCTTCAAACACGGTGCCTCTTTGCTTGACATCATGGGAAAATCAAAAGAAATCAGCCAAGACCTCAGAAAAAAATTGGTGACCTCCACAAGTCTAGTTCATACTTGGGAGCAATTTCCAAACGCCTGAAGGTACCACGTTCATCTGTACAAACAATAGTACGCAAGTATAAACACCATGGGACCACGCAGCTGTCATACCGCTCAGGAAGGAGACGCATTGTCTCCTAGAGATGAATGTACTTTGGTGCGAAAAGTGCAAATCAATCCCAGAACAACAGCAAAGGACCTTGTGAAGATGCTGGAGGAAACAGGTACAAAAGTATCTATATCCACAGTAAAACAAGTCCTTTATCGACATAACCTGAAAGGCCGCTCAGCAAGGAAGAAGCCACTGCTCCAAAACCACCAATAAAAAGCCAGACTACGGTTTGCAACTGCACATGGGGACAAAGATCGTAGTTTTTGGAGAAATGTCCTCTGGTCTGATGAAACAAAAATAGAAGTGTTTGGCCATAATGACCATCGTTATGTTTGGAGGAAAAAGGGGGAGGCTTGCAAGCCGAAGAACACCATCCCATCCGTGAAGCACGGGGGTGGCAGCATCATGTTGTGGGGGTGCTTTGCTGCAGGAGGGACTGGTGCACTTCACAAAATAGATGGCATCATTAGGAAGGAAAATGATGTGGATATATTGAAGCAACATCTCAGGACATCAGTCAGGAAGTTAAAGCTTGGTCGCAAATGGGTCTTCCAAATGGACATTGACCCCAAGCATGCTTCCAAAGTTGTGGCAAAATGGCTTAAGGACAACAAAGTCAAGGTATTGGAGTGGCCATCACCTCAATCCCATAGAAGATTTGTGGGCAGAACTGAAAAAGTGTGTGCGAGCAAGGAGGCCTACAAACCTGACTCAGTTACACCAGCTCTGTCAGGAGGAATGGGCCAAAATTCACCCAACTTATTGTGGGAAGCTTGTGGAAGGCTACCCAAAACATTTGACCCAAGTTAAACAATTTAAAGGCAATTACCAAATACTAATTGAGTGTATGTAAACTTCTGACCCACTGGGAATGTGATGAAAGAAATAAATCATTCTCTCTACTATTATTCTGACATTTCACAGTCTTAAAATAAAGTGGTGATCCTAACTGACCTAAAACAGGGATTTTTTACTAGGATTAAATGTCAGGAATTGTGAAAAACTGAGTTTAAATGTATTTGGCTAAGGTGTATGTAAACTTCCGACTTCAACTGTAGCTAAGGCTATGAGAGACTCAAGTCTTTTGTACATCAAAACTGCCTCACACTACAGAAATGGCCCTATGAGCCGTTCTGGCTCAAACAAGGCTACTAAATGTAGTTAATTCTTGTATTGTTGGAATAATCATGTACAAACAAAGACAGGCATTTGATGAAGCACAAACAGAACGTACTATCAGGCTATGACTAAGAACACTGACCTGTTCTTCTGGGTTGTCGAAGGCCACAACCAGCACTAGGTCTCCAGCCTTCATCTCCAGCTCATCTGAGTCATTAGCTGCATAGTCATGCATGGTGGTTACCTGAACATGATGAAGAAAATCGTATAATTCTTTTTCATATTATTTCCTATTTGGAAATAATAGATACATATTACACTACGTAGAATTTATTTACATATCATCAGCAATTATTCACATATCATCATCCCCACTCACTTTGAAGAGGAATCCTGGAGGCATCTCTACCGCCTCTGAATCCCCGTTGGTTGCTGCTGCTGCCACAGCAGGAGTCTGTGACAAAAAAAAAAGTGACAAAAATAAGTCAATCAGTCAATCAACCAATCAATCAATCAACCAACCAAGGTGCCACTTACCTCTTCTGGTGCTGCGGCTGCAGGTGTAGGGGCTGCAGGTGTAGGGGCTGCAGGTGTAGGGGCTGCAGGTGCCGTAAGTGTGTCAGCCTGTTGGAGACAGAGAGAAGAAGAACTGTTACACGTACAGCACATCATGATGTCACTAAAATGCACCCCAGTCTATAAACTACCCCCTGTTACAGCCAGGCAGTGTTTTCGGACTGAAAGACTACGATATATTTCATTTTGAAGGGAGCTGGAGAAACAACATTCTCTTTCTTTATTTAACCCTTTATTTATCCAGGAAGTCCCACTGCGGTCAGAATACCTATTTTTCAAAGGACACCTGGCACTTCCTACTACTACTTGGAAGAACCAGACAGAACCAGACAGAACCAGACAGAACCAGACAGCTCCACCATCATGTGTCTACAACTACAGTATCCTCCATCCTGTCCTGCTAGACCACCAGACCAGTGTTGTAGCCGATGCATCCACCCAGCTCCAGATGCATCCTACTGTTTCCATCGTACCTGGGGCACCCCCTCCTCATCATCCCAGCCAGCAGCCTCAGACTCGGCCACGGCAGTGGAAGCAGTGGCTGGGGCTACGGATGTAGCATCAGCATCACCATCATCCCCCCAGGAGTCATCCACCCTCACAGGCAGAGAGCCATCGTCATTCCAGCCTGCCGTGGCGGCAGCTATACCGTCATCCCCCCAGCCGGCAGCACGCACCGGCAGGGTACCGTCATCATCCCAGCCCTGGGGCTCCTCTGGTGGAGCAGGAGTTTCCTCAGGCTAGGTGGGCGAGGGGTCGGG
>QNTS01008125.1:37271-48700 GCA_003317085.1 Hucho hucho
GGGAGAGAGAGAGAGAGAGAGAGAGAGAGAGAGAGAGAGAGAGAGAGAGAGAGAGAGAGAGAGAGAGAGAGAGAGAGAGAGAGAGAGAGAGAGAGAGAGAGAGAGAGAGAGAGAGAGAGAGAGAGAGAGAGAGAGAGAGAGAGAGAGAGAGAGAGAGAGAGAGAGGGGAGAAAGGGAGAGAGAGGGAGAGAGAAAGAGAGAGAAAGGGAGAGAAAGAGAGAGAATGAGAGAGAGGGAAAGAAAGGGAGAGAAAAGGAGAGAGAGGGAGAGAAAGGGAGAGAAAGGGAGAGAAGGGTAGAGAAAGGGAGAGAAGGGTAGAGAAAGGGAGAGAAAGAGAGAGATAGAGAGAGAAGGGGAGTGAAAGAGGGAAAGAGAGAGAAAGGGAGAGAAAGAGAGAGAAAGAGAGAGAGGGAGAGAAAAGGAGAGAGAGGGAGAGAAAGGGAGAGAAAGAGGGAAAGGGAGAGAAAGGGAGAGAAAGGGAAAGGGAGAGAAAGGGAGAGAAAGAGAGAGAAAGAGAGAGAGGGAGAGAGAGGAAGAGAAAATAGAGAGAGGGAGAGAGAAAGAGAGAGAAAGGGAGAGAAAGAGAGAGA
This sequence comes from Hucho hucho, assembly GCA_003317085.1. Classification (NCBI taxonomy): domain Eukaryota; kingdom Metazoa; phylum Chordata; class Actinopteri; order Salmoniformes; family Salmonidae; genus Hucho; species Hucho hucho. The sequence continues at coordinate 37,862 of QNTS01008125.1, forward strand.
AGGGGAGAGAAAGGGAGAGAGGGGTAGAGATGATCAAACACAAAATACTCAGACTGTGTCTGTTTAATTCAACCTTTGAAAGCACTTCAAAGTCATATGTCTAAACAAACAGAAAGGATGAAAATGCTAACGAGTCACAACTATACAAGGTGGTAATGAATATCTCGCCATGCAGACTGAGCTCAGCCAGGGTCTAAGAATGTATCATACACTTATAGGAGCTGATACCAACTTGACATATTGCCTGCCTGATCGTCTGCCTGACCGGGCCAACCCACCTGAGAGGCTGAGGACACTGCTGTGCCACCATGGCTTGGTGCAGCCAGGGTGGACAGGTCCATGTCCAACAGGTTGGACCCTGCAGGGCTGTCAAACTGACATGGGAAGGAAGGATACGATACATACGGACAGTTAACAGGAGAACGAGGGCGGAATTAGCAAGAGTCATACTTTATGTGGATAGCGGAGTTGGGTTCAAGTCAAATTGAAGGCAATCAATTCAGGAACAAAACTGAAATTCCAATATGAATTTGTTTTAAATAACTTATTAGTAATCTGAAAACGAGAAGCTATTTATTTATGTCAAAACGTGTTAGATTTTTTGGGGGATTTTAAATTCATATCACTTCCTGAATTGACTGCCGTCAATTCCAAATTGACCCAAACCTTGGTGGATAGTCGCCAATAGAAGACCTAAAGTATCAACAAAATAACAACTGCAACTCTGTTGATGTGTAACAGCTTGCTTGGGTTCTGATAAAGGATAGGGTAGGTTTAGGGTTCGGCTAAGGAGTCAGGCATGAAGTGATACAGGAAAAGAGAACAGAGAACAGGTCGTACCTGCGTGGGAGACATAACACTGATGTCGGCAGCAGCATCAAACAGGTTAATGATGTTTTCTGGCTTCATGTCCCGACAGGGGCTGGATTCAGGTCGCGGCGGCATCGCTGGTCTCAGCTGCACAACGTTATGACGGAAGAGAGAAAAGACAGGGGTTACATTGGCATACATTGAAACGTGTGCCTTTTCTGTTGGCTTTCTTTTGCAAAATAACTATGAATTAACAGAATTCAAATTCAAATAATTGTCGACATAATACATCACATTAAGGTGGTTGGGACGTTCACTGTATTACAAGGAACAATAGCAGGTGTATTTCTCTCCAGGAGCTGGCATATTCTGTCCATCCACCGTTCAGCTGTGGGAACATGATGGCTCTCAACACCCGACAACAAAAAAAGAGTTGGTGGATACCTACTCATCTAAAGTGGAAAGTCTGGAGACAGAGGGGCGACTCCATGACCTGGAAACAGCAGAATCACTTGACTCACATCATTCACAGGACTTGAAACTGGTGTGGAAGCGGGCAACGCGACTTCCTTCACGAGCAATCTTTTCTATGAATTGTTTGGGCAGGAGAAGCAGGGTCCCATGCCGATGATAAACATTGCGCAACACATGGCTCCTCTCTGCAACGTATCTCGGTGTATGATTGTACAAATCCACAGTTTTGAAGTCAAATGGCAAATTGTTCACCTCACAGCGGAATCAGAAGGTCTGGCCAATGAAGAAAGTCAGCATCTACCCAGAGCTGAATATCAAACTGCTAAAACAGAGGGCGACCCTACAATGGGGTGAGATCCCAGCTACACAAGGTAAACCTTAGACTCGGCTTCATCCACCCGGCAAAACTAATCTTGACTTTCCATAATACATTATACGCGTTTTCCACTGCCAAGAAGGCTCAAGACTTCTTCGAGAAGCACATAAATCTCAACACAACGAGGGGACGAGCCGACAGATCTAGGCTAACCAGATCTAGGCTAACCTCAATTTGACTGTCTCCATATTCAGGTATGCTATACCATAAACAATCACACAGCCTATGGCTGTGATGCTGCCTTCAGCAAAAGACAATGATGAGGACACCCCAAGGAGCATCATCATCATTGTTGCTGAACATTGGACTTCATTATTATTCTATTGCTTATGTTCCAGGACATTTACGAACGTGTACACTCCAAATTAATATGATCCTACGTTTCTTTTGATTCTCTGAACACTGAATTCCATCTGGTGATTGGTATGAAAATGACTTTTTTTGGACATGCAGGACAAATCTACCATACAGACACCACGGCTCTCCAGCGTATAGTCTCTGATTACAACCTCATTGATGCCTGGCGGGCACATAATCCTAAAGCAAAAGAGTACACTTTTCTGCTCAAACAGGCATAAAACATTTTCACAAATCGATGTCATGCTTTTAATCTACACCTCTATTTTCTTTTAATCAAGAAAATAGAAATTTGACATGTGAGCTTGTCTGACCATCACACTAGTTATTTGACCTTTTATTATGAAACTTTATGAAACTTTATGAAACTTTTATTACGTTTTTTTATCAACTTGACATTTCTGAATCGCCTAAATGCGCCACAAGAAGGCATTTCAACGTTTCATTACTACAAAATACTACTTTCTGTGATCATTTTGAAATATAACTAAGTTAAGTTAATTCATAACGATCACTAAAATTCTATGGGATACCAAAGGTTTTATCAACACACATTATTTTCAGACCAGTTAACTATTACTCTTTCCAAAGTCAAGACAGAACTTAATTTATTGGTAAGACAGAGAGCAGAATTTGCATTGTGTAAGACTCAACCATTACCTCCATGGTAATCGTCCCAGTCGTTTACTGGCCAACAAGCTACGCAGTAATGATCAAATAGCTGATATATCAACTATTGAATCTGAAACAGGGGAATTATTAGCAGAACCCCAATTAGTCAATCAAAGATTCTCCTGCTTCTATAAAGAACTGTACACCTCTGACTGTAAATCCTGAAATAATTAATTCCGTCAACGGGACAGTTGTAAATCATGCAGTGGGTTATGTCAAGATCGCAGATTTTAGAGAAACAACAAATGTCGATACATATAAGTGTCTTATATCGGCTGAGCTTAAATTCTTGTTAATATAACTGCACTGTCCAATTTACAGTAGCTATTACTGCGAAAGAAAAATGCCATGCTATTGTTTGAGGAGAGCTCCTAACAACAAAACACTTTTTTCAACGCGATAGGTTTGATAAATTCACCTCTGAAGGTGAAATGGGTACTTACATTCTGAAATCTTGCTCTGGTTTATCATCCAAAGGGTCCCAGAGATAACATGAAGTGTCGTTTTGTTAGATAAAATCACGATCGATTTTGTATTTCCACTCGTTCAATTTGCAATGAAAGGAATCTGAAAATCTCACCCTAAACGAGTCAAATCAAGTTCGTATGTATTCTTCAGAGATCCTAGAAGGTAACAAGACTTCACTATTTCATTAGGGGTGTAGTATATCCTATAGGACACCATATTTGGTCAGAGAGCGATGCCTTCATGGCACGCCGATGACGAGGGCGGCCATCACTTGAATGACTGTATCTTTGTCAAATAAGCACCAATCGGGGTCAATCAAAGCCAGCTAGATAGCCAATGAGCTGGGCTTTACGGGAGTATCTGGAAACCATGTATATGTCGTAAAATGTAGCTACTAACCTTGTACGACAGCATGCCTTTTCATTTTGGACAAAAATGTATGAAAGTTATGAAAACTGGTTGTTTTGCAAATGTTGAACTTATAATATGGCTGCTAATACTGTAAAAGCTAAATCAAAGTCCAAGTATAGAGATTTGACAATATTCTTGCAGAAAAATGTAATATGAATGCGAATGTCTCCTTCACGATTTGCCCAAATGTACCTGGGGACTTCACACTAAAAGTCTTGTTGTTCACTCATTCTTCAAGTTTTCCATCTGAAACTTTGCACATACACTGCTGCCATCTTGTGGACACTATCAGAGTGATGGCTATAACTATGACCTTTCTCTTGCATTTCAAAGATGGTGGTAGAAAAATGCTGGTTGGTTTTTTCTTTGTATTTTCTTCTACCAGATCTATTGTGTTACATTCCTACATTCAATTCACATTTCCACAAACTTCAAAGTGTTTCCTTTCAAATGGTACCAAGAATATGCATATCCTTGCTTCAGGGCCTGAGCCACAGGCAGTTAGATTTGGGTATGTCATTTAGGAGAAAATTGAAAAAAAGGGGGCTATCCCTAAGAAGTTAACTTTTAACAAGGCACACCTGTTAATTGAAATGCATTCCAGGTGACTAACTCATGAAGCTGGTTGAGAGAATACCAAGCGTGTGCAAAGCTGTCATCTGCAAGGGTTACCTGCAAGGAAACACGTGCCGTCATCATTGCTTTGCACAAAAAGGGCTTCATAGACAAGGATATTGCTGCCAGTAAGATTGCACCTAAATCAACCATTTATCGGATCATCAAGAACTTCAAGGAGAGCAGTTCAATTGTTGTGAAGAAGGCTTCAGGGCGCCCAAAAAAGTCCAGCAAGCGCCAGGACCGTCTCCTAAAGTTGATTCAGCTGCGAGATTGGGGCACCACCAGTACAGAGCTTGCTCAGGAATGGCAGCAGGCAGGTGTGAGTGCATCTGCACGCACAGTGAGGCAAAGACTTTTGTAGGATGGCCTGGTGTCAAGAAGGGCAGCAAAGAAGCCACTTCTCTCCAGGAAAAACATCAGGGACAGACTGATATTCTGCAAAAGGTACAGGGATTGGACTGCTGAGGACTGGGGTAAAGTCATTTTCTCTGATGAATCCCCTTTCCGATTGTTTGGGGCATCCGGAAAAAAGCTTGTCCGGAGAAGACAAGGTGAGCGCTACCATCAGTCCTGTGTCATGCCAACAGTAAAGCATCCTGAGACCATTCATGTGTGGGGTTGCTTCTCAGCCAAGGGAGTGGGCTCACTCACAATTTTGCCTAAGAACACAGCCATGAATAAAGAATGGTACCAACACATCCTCCGAGAGCAACTTCTCCCAACCATCCAGGAACAGTTTGGTGACGAACAATGCCTTTTCCAGCATGATGGAGCACCTTGCCATAAGGCAAAAGTGATAACTAAGTGGCTCGGGGAACAAAACATCGATATTTTGGGTCCATGGCCAGGAAACTCCCCAGACCTTAATCCCATTGAGAACTTGTGGTCAATCCTCAAGAGGCGGGTGGACAAACAAAAACCCACAAATTCTGACAAACTCCAAGCATTGATTATGCAAGAATGGGCTGCCATCAGTCAGGATGTGGCCCAGAAGTTAATTGACAGCATGCCAGGGCGGATTGCAGAGGTCTTGAAAAAGAAGGGTCAACACTGCAAATATTGACTCTTTGCATCAACTTCATGTAATTGTCAATAAAAGCCTTTGACACTTATGAAATGCTTGTAATTATACTTCAGTATTCCATAGTAACATCTGACAAAAATATCTAAAGACACTGAAGCAGCAAACTTTGTGGAAATTAATATTTGTGTCATTCTCAAAACTTTTGGCCACGACTGTACANCCTTAATCCCATTGAGAACTTGTGGTCAATCCTCAAGAGGCGGGTGGACAAACAAAAACCCACAAATTCTGACAAACTCCAAGCATTGATTATGCAAGAATGGGCTGCCATCAGTCAGGATGTGGCCCAGAAGTTAATTGACAGCATGCCAGGGCGGATTGCAGAGGTCTTGAAAAAGAAGGGTCAACACTGCAAATATTGACTCTTTGCATCAACTTCATGTAATTGTCAATAAAAGCCTTTGACACTTATGAAATGCTTGTAATTATACTTCAGTATTCCATAGTAACATCTGACAAAAATATCTAAAGACACTGAAGCAGCAAACTTTGTGGAAATGTATATTTGTGTCAACTTTTGGCCATGACTGTAGAAAATAACAAAAATAAAGAAAAACCTTTGAATGAGTAGGTGTGTCCAAACATTTGACTGGTACTGTATATATTAGATGCTTCATCAGAATCAACAGCTCCTTGGGCTGTGTTATCTCTCCATGCAGAAAAAGCTTTGATAGACTTGAATGGTCATATCTCTAGTCTGTCTTTGACATTTTACTATATCTACACAAAGTATCTCAATCGCTCCCAAACGCATTGAAGATCATAGATAAATTCAGCTTCATCTGAATATCACTTAGTCACTTCACAAATGACTTTGACCAACCTGTACCCCTGCACATTGACTCAGTACAGGTACCCCCCTGTATATTAGCCACGTTATTGTTATGTACATTTATTGTGTTCATTTTTGATTGATTCTATTTTTTACTTTATTTTTTTTTTGTAAATATTTTCTTAACTCTATTTCTTGAACTGCATTGTTGGTTAAAGGGCTTGTACACAGATAATATTCAATTCTATATTGAGTGAATTGGCAGTAGAGTTGTTTCCATGTTAAGCTAAATAGAGTATATTACAGTTTGTAGAGTTAAATATAAACACTGAATAGAGTAGAAATATCTCTGAAAATTGAACTCTGCAACGAGAGTAATTTTTACTCTATTTAGACTGGGTCCAAATGTTATCTTTAGTAGAGTATAATTGTATAAAATTTACTCCGATAAATTTACTGTGTAAGTCAGCATTTCACGGTAAGGTCTACACCTGTTGTATTTGGCGCATGTGACAAATAAAGTATTTGTAAAATTAATCAAAGCACATCCACCCTACTGACCCCGATGGAGGACTCCATCTATACTGATGACCCCGATGGAGGATTCCATCTCTACTGATGACCCCGATGGAGGACTCCATCTCTACTGATGACCCCGGTTGTGTATTCAATCCCAGTGCTGGTAGGTTTAGGGTAGAATAATCTCATGATTCTGGATCAGAAGGTTGTGTATTCAATCCCAGTGTTGGTAGGATAAGGAGTAATCTCATGACTCTGGGTCAGAAGGTTATGTGTTCATTCCCAGTGCTGGTAGGTTTAGGGTAGAGTAAGGAGCAATCTCATGCCTCTGGATCAGAAGGTTGTGTATTCAGTCCCAGAGCTGGTAGGGTAAAGTGTAATCTCATGATTTGGGATTAGAAGGTTGTGTGTTCATTCCCAGTGTTGGTAGGTTTAGGGTAGAGTAAGGAGCAATCTCATGACTCTGGATCAGAAGGTTGTGTGTTCATTCCCAGTGCTGGTAGGTTTAGGGTAGAGTAAGGAGCAATCTCATGACTCTGGGTCAGAAGGTTGTGGGTTCAATCCCAGTGGTGATTGAACCCACTTGGGATTAGAAGGTTGTGTGTTCATTCCCAGTGCTGGTAGAGCAAGGAGTAATCTCATGACTCTGGATTAGAAGGTTGTGGGTTCCATCTTTTTTTATTAAAAAACCTTAACCTTCTCAATTTGACGTTTGGAGAAACGTGGATAAACGACTAATTCTGCAGTAGGACTGTGAGAGCTTGTTGTAAAGCGTTACCAGCCTACTGAATGACAGCATGTCAGTATCTCCCCTTTCCCTCTCCCTTAGAGTTGGTTATAGACTAGATGGAGCCAGTATTGCTCCCGGGAGATGTCTGCAGATGAAGTGGAAATCTGTTGTCAGTTCTTTCTTAATATAAAAATGTGTCTGTGTTTTTGCATTCGGGCGCAAGTCTGTCTGTGTGTGCTTGCCTTTAAATACATTGAAAAACTTCCCTGAAAACTTTCAGCAACAGCGTCTGTGTGCAGGGGTTAAAGAAAAAATGTATTACCATGACTGAAACTTAAATCGATCTCAGTTCCATTGTCTGGGGCCAAGTTAACCTCCCCTTTCATGTAAGAAAGAGGATCAAAAGCAGTGCGTCTTGGCTGGGTGGTGTTTCGGAGGAGGCACGGCTTTCGACCTTCGCCTCTCCTGAGTCCCTACGGGAGTTGCAGCGATGAGACAAGACTGTAACTACCAATCAGATACCACGAAATTGGGGAGAATTTATTATTATTATTGATATTATTATTATTATTATTACTATTATTATTATTATTATTATTATTATTATTATTATTACTATTATTACTATTATTACTATTATTATTATTATTACTACTACTACTACTACTACTACTACTACTATTATTATTATTATTATTATTATTATTACTATTATTACTATTATTATTATTATTACTACTACTACTACTACTACTACTACTACTACTATTATTACTATTATTATTATTATTACTACTACTACTACTACTACTACTACTACTACTACTACTACTACTATTATTATTATTATTATTATTATTATTATTATTATTATTATTAATACTATTATTATTATTATTATTATTACTACTACTACTACTACTACTACTACTACTACTACTACTACTACTACTACTACTATTATTATTATTATTATTATTATTATTATTGTTATTAATACTATTATTATTATTAGTATTATTATTAGTATTATTATTGTTATTAATACTATTATTATTACTATTACAGTAGGTTACACACCGCTGTCTGAGCTGATCTCCACGGTGGTGCGCATTATAGACTATTACAGTAGGCTACACACTGCTGTCTGAGCTCCACGGTGGTGCACATTATAGACTATTACAGTAGGCTACACACCGCTGTCTGAGCTGAGCTCCACGGTGGTGCGCATTATAGACTATTACAGTAGGCTACACACCGCTGTCTGAGCTGAGCTCCACGGTGGTGCGCATTATAGACTATTACAGTAGGNAGGATGGCCTGGTGTCAAGAAGGGCAGCAAAGAAGCCACTTCTCTCCAGGAAAAACATCAGGGACAGACTGATATTCTGCAAAAGGTACAGGGATTGGACTGCTGAGGACTGGGGTAAAGTCATTTTCTCTGATGAATCCCCTTTCCGATTGTTTGGGGCATCCGGAAAAAAGCTTGTCCGGAGAAGACAAGGTGAGCGCTACCATCAGTCCTGTGTCATGCCAACAGTAAAGCATCCTGAAACCATTCATGTGTGGGGTTGCTTCTCAGCCTAGGGAGTGGGCTCACTCACAATTTTGCCTAAGAACACAGCCATGAATAAAGAATGGTACCAACACAACCTCAGAGAGCAACTTCTCCCAACCATCCAGGAACAGTTTGGTGACGAACAATGCCTTTTCCAGCATGATGGAGCACCTTGGCATAAGGCAAAAGAGATAACTAAGTGGCTCGGGGAACAAAACATCGATATTTTGGGTCCATGGCCAGGAAACTCCCCAGACCTTAATCCCATTGAGAACTTGTGGTCAATCCTCAAGAGGCGAGTGGACAAACAAAACCCCACAAATTCTGACAAACTCCAAGCATTGATTACGCAAGAATGGGCTGCCATCAGTCAGGATGTGGCCCAGAAGTTAATTGACAGCATGCCAGGGCGGATTGCAGAGGTCTTGAAAAAGAAGGGTCAACACTGCAAATATTGACTCTTTGCATCAACTTCATGTAATTGTCAATAAAAGCCTTTGACACTTATGAAATGCTTGTAATTATACATCAGTATTCCATAGTAACATCTGACAAAAACATCTAAAGACACTGAAGCAGCAAACTTTGTGGAAATGTATATTTGTGTCAACTTTTGGCCATGACTGTAGAAAATAACAAAAATAAAGAAAAACCTTTGAATGAGTAGGTGTGTCCAAACATTTGACTGGTACTGTATATATTAGATGCTTCATCAGAATCAACAGCTCCTTGGGCTGTGTTATCTCTCCATGCAGAAAAAGCTTTGATAGACTTGAATGGTCATATCTCTAGTCTGTCTTTGACATTTTACTATATCTACACAAAGTATCTCAATCGCTCCCAAACGCATTGAAGATCATAGATAAATTCAGCTTCATCTGAATATCACTTAGTCACTTCACAAATGACTTTGACCAACCTGTACCCCTGCACATTGACTCAGTACAGGTACCCCCCTGTATATTAGCCACGTTATTGTTATGTACATTTATTGTGTTCATTTTTGATTGATTCTATTTTTTACTTTATTTTTTTTTTGTAAATATTTTCTTAACTCTATTTCTTGAACTGCATTGTTGGTTAAAGGGCTTGTACACAGATAATATTCAATTCTATATTGAGTGAATTGGCAGTAGAGTTGTTTCCATGTTAAGCTAAATAGAGTATATTACAGTTTGTAGAGTTAAATATAAACACTGAATAGAGTAGAAATATCTCTGAAAATTGAACTCTGCAACAAGAGTAATTTTTACTCTATTTAGACTGGGTCCAAATGTTATCTTTAGTAGAGTATAATTGTATAAAATTTACTCCGATAAATTTACTGTGTAAGTCAGCATTTCACGGTAAGGTCTACACCTGTTGTATTTGGCGCATGTGACAAATAAAGTATTTGTAAAATTAATCAAAGCACATCCACCCTACTGACCCCGATGGAGGACTCCATCTATACTGATGACCCCGATGGAGGATTCCATCTCTACTGATGACCCCGATGGAGGACTCCATCTCTACTGATGACCCCGGTTGTGTATTCAATCCCAGTGCTGGTAGGTTTAGGGTAGAATAATCTCATGATTCTGGATCAGAAGGTTGTGTATTCAATCCCAGTGTTGGTAGGATAAGGAGTAATCTCATGACTCTGGGTCAGAAGGTTGTGTATTCAATCCCAGCGCTGGTAGGTTTAGGGTAGAATAATCTCATGATTCTGGATCAGAAGGTTGTGTATTCAATCCCAGTGTTGGTAGGATAAGGAGTAATCTCATGACTCTGGGTCAGAAGGTTGTGTATTCAATCCCAGCGCTGGTAGGTTTAGGGTAGAATAATCTCATGATTCTGGATCAGAAGGTTGTGTATTCAATCCCAGTGTTGGTAGGATAAGGAGTAATCTCATGACTCTGGGTCAGAAGGTTATGTGTTCATTCCCAGTGCTGGTAGGTTTAGGGTAGAGTAAGGAGCAATCTCATGACTCTGGATCAGAAGGTTGTGT
>QNTS01008126.1:5886-36751 GCA_003317085.1 Hucho hucho
ACCACCACCTGTCTGTAAGGGCCTGGAGAAGACGCTGAAGGTACGGACATATTAAAACCACCAGCTGTCTGTAATGGCCTGGAGAAGATGCTGAAGGTACGGACATATTAAACACCACCAGCTGTCTGTAAGGGCCTGGAGAAGACGCTGACGGTAACGGACATATTAAACACCACCAGCTGTCTGTAAGGGCCTGGCGAAGACGCTGAAGGTAACGAACATGTTAAAACCATCAGCTGTCTGTAAGGGCCAAACAACACTAAAACCTCTCAATAATGGAAGCACTTCAACAATCACCATTATAATGCTAAATCAATGGTGACATTAAGCCCACCAGCTGTCTGTAAGGGCTTGGCGAAGATTCTGAAGAGGTCATTTCCTGTGAAGAAGATGAATACAAAGAACATAGTGCAGAAAGGACTAATCCCCTCAATTATTGATACCCCACAACACCCAGAATGAATCTGTAAATCCACCATTGGTAACACTTATGGAGAGACTATAGAATTAAACTGTTACATAAATTGACATTATTATCTGTAGTCTGCCAGGCGTGATATTGACAAAAGCTTTGAAAACCCTGCAGAGGAAGCGCCATGTCCCTGCTGAATAATACAAGCCAGATAAATACAATTAAGAGGCCTTTTAGTGGAGCAGCATTTGTTTTGGTTTGAGTTAACGGTTTCGTCCATTTCTTTCTTTATTCAACAAAGAATATAAACCGACACCACTCATTCATAAGGCTGTAGACCGACACCACTCATTCACAAGGGTATAGACCTACACCACTCATTCACAAGGGTATAGACCTACACGACTCATTCACAAGGCTATAGACCGACACCACTCATTCACAAGGGTATAGACCTACAGGACTTTACATTCATCTGCCTTTTAAAAAATCATCTTGATAACAAAGTAAATGCAGTGATCAAAGAAACAATCTTCTGCTGCCCTGTCTTGTTGTCTGAAATTCGCTAAATATTCTATTCTAACCAGAGAGGAGGAGAGGGAAGTAGAAGAGAAGAGGATTGATGATGAGAGGAGAGGTGAGGAGGAGAGAGGAGGGGTGAGGAGGGGAGAGGAGGATGGAAAAGAAATACACATCAGTTCAAATGGAAGATTCCTCTCTCCCTCATGGCACTGTGCTGTAGACTGTGGCAGTCCTCTCTCCGTCTAGACGCTGTGCTGTAGACTGTGGCAGTCCTCTCTGCCTCTAGACACTGTGCTATAGACTGTGGCAGTCCTCTCTGCCTCTAGACACTGTGCTGTAGACTGTGGCAGTCCTCTCTGCCTCTAGACACTGTGCTGTAGACTGTGGCAGTCCTCTCTCCCTCTAGACACTGTGCTGTTGACTGTGGCAGCACAAAATATTCTAGGTTATTTTAGATTTGAGATATTTACTTTGAGTCGAAAAAAGACCATTCCTATTGGTGTAACAGAAAAGGGAAAACAGATTTGTGAAGGGCGTTATATTTGCAGACATTCTACTGTCTTTGGATGGTTTTGTGAGTTGAGGGTTGATGGTTGTCCCCGGGGCCAGTGGCTCTTCACCGCAGTAGAAATCATCTGTCTGAACTCTGGAAATAACCATATTCATTTATACACGCAGAAATCATCACTCTACTAAATACTAAACAACCCCCCGTACCACTAAAAACACATACTCACACCTACATACACACATACTCACACTCACTCACTCACTCACTCACATGCTCACGCACTAATATGACAGGGGTCTGACAGGAAGCAGATGTAAGAGGGCTTTTCTATTGTCTTTGTCTTACAACCAGTGAGGTCACACCCTTTCCCTGTTCCATTTTCTTCTTTTTTTACAGAAGAGCGTTGGGCCATGCATATAATACAAGGCTCTATATACAGATACTACCGTTCAAAAGTTTGGGGTCACTTAGAAATGTCCTTGTTCACCATGAAAACATACATGAAATGAGTTGCAAAATGAATAGGAAATATAGTCAAGATGTTGACAAGGTTATAAATAATGATTTTTAATTTAAATAATAATTGTGTCCTTCAAACTTGGCTTTCGTCAAAGAATCCTCCATTTTCAGCAATTACAGCCTTGCAGACCTTTGGCGTTCTAGTTGTCAATTTGTTGAGGTAATCTGAAGAGATTTCACGCCAAGCTTCCTGAAGCACCTCCCACAAGTTGGATTGGCTTGATGGGCACTTCTTACGTACCATATGGTCAAGCTGCTCCCACAACAGCTCAATAGGGTTGAGATCCGGTGACTGTGCTGGCCACTCCATTGTAGGCAGAATACCAGCTGACTGCTTCTTCCCTAAATAGTTATTGCATAGTTTGGAGCTGTGCTTTTGGTCATTGTCCTGTTGTAGGAGGAAATTGGCTCCAATTAAACGGCGTCCATAGGGTATGGCATGGCATTGCAAAATGGAGTGATAGCCTTCCTTCTTCAAGATCCCGTTTACCCTGTACAAATCTCCAACTTTACCACCACCAAAGCACCCCCAGACCATCACATTGCCTCCACTATGCTTGACAGTTGGCATCAAGCACTCCTCCAGCATCTTTAACTTCTTTCTGCGTCTCACGAATGTTCTTCTTTGTGATCCGAACACCTCAAACTTAGATTCGTCTGTCCATAAATTTTTTTTCAATCTTCCTCTGTCCAGTGTTCTTTTGTCCATCTCAATATTTTATTTTTTTGGCCAGTCTGAGATATGGCTTTTTCTTTGCAACTCTGCCTAGAAGACCAGCATCCCGAAGTTGCCTTTTCACTGTTGACGTTGAGACTGGTGTTTTGCGGGTACTATTTAATGAAGCTGCCATTTGAGGACTTGTGAGGCGTCTGTTTCTCGAACTAGACACTCTAATGTACTTGTCCTCTTGCTCAGTTGTGCACCGGGGCCTCCCACTCCTCTTTCTATTCTGGTTAGAGCCAGTTTGCTCTGTTCTGTGAAGGGAGTAGTACACAGCGCTGTAGGAGATCTTCAGTTTCTTTGCAATTTCTCGCATGGAATAGCCTTAATTTCTCAGAACAAGAATAGACTGACGAGTTTCAGAAGAAAGTGCTTTGTTTCTGGCCATTTTGAGCCTGTAATTGAACCCACAAATGCTGATACTCCAGATACTCCAGAGAAACATATAAAGGAAGAAGATGAAGACGAAGAAGAAAAAAGACGAATGCCCTAACTACAGATAAATCAGAGCACATTATCTGAAATTTCAGGTCACAGTAATTGGTAGTTCCTTTTTTTCACCTTCTGCTCTGCTGCCTTCTGGACTCATGTCATGTGCACCAAAGGTATTGTGAATTTAGTGTGAAAAGGAGTGAAATTTACACTTGAGTTTGATGATCAATGACATCCATCATCCGTGACTGCTTTCAGTGCGCTGTCCTCTTTTCCTCCCCTGACTACCAATTTAAGCCAATTTAAACCATGGCCAGGGGATGTTAAGCCAATTTAAACCACGGCCAGGGGATGTTAAGCCAATTTAAACCACGGCCAGGGGATGTTTAGCCAATTTAAACCACGGCCAGGGGATGTTAAACCAATTTAAAGTGGCTATGTGTGCACTGTTAGAAATAATCATACTTTTAGAGTGTAACACTAGGATGTGAAGTTCATATAAGCAAATAAAACTAACCAACAGGAAAAAGACTCAAATCTTGGACAGTGTTGTTGCCCACAAACCATCCAAAACAAAGACAAAACACTCAACCCTCACCACAACAATGTAAGAGTATGAGAACAATGTTGTACAGTATGTAGAGATTCACATTACCCTTATATTGAAAAACAACTAGCAGTCTTCATAGTCAGCTGATGTGTGTTACAATGATGATGAATGAAGGGAATGGTTATATGTATGTTTTCAAAAATCTAGCAACATCTCCACTAAATCTGTTTACCTAAGTCAAATAACACAGTAACTGCCCTTTCAACAAAACTGTCTACTCCCAGGCAGTCTTCCTCGCATGCAGGCAGTCAACAGAAGTGTTTCGTGTCCCCATAGCAGTCCTGCATGGCATGGTGTCGTGTGTGCTCCAGCAAGGCCCTGCGCAGCCATAATAACTCAGAGTCTACACCTGTATCAAGTTGCTCTCTGTATCTGCAGTGGCAGGTCGGCCTCCGAGGTGTGCTGCATCCGCACGAACAAACGCCAATGAATAAAGCCATATGTCCCCTTCAAATGGCTGCATGTCGAGCCAGCCACTAAGATGGCATACAGGCCCCACGGCTCCATGGGGTGCCTGAGAGAGAAGAGTTGTTCACTACGAGGATACCAAGAGATCAGGTCAGGATATCATTGACTGGTGAAGATACCACTATGGCCAAAGTGAAGAAACAAGGCCATAGTGAAGAGACAAGGCCATAGTGAAGAGACAAGGCCATAGTGAAGAGACATGGTCATAGTGAAGAGACAAGGCCATAGTGAAGAGACATGGCCTTAGTGAAGAGACAAGGCCATAGTGAAGAGACATGATCATAGTGAAGAAACAAGGCCATAGTGAAGAGACAAGGCCATAGTGAAGAGACAAGGCCATAGTGAAGAGACAAGGCCATAGTGAAGAGACAAGGTCATAGTGAAGAGACAAGGTCATAGTGAGAGAGGGAGCTGTTTTAGGTTGCATGCAGGGAGTCAAGGGAAGTGGAAGTGTAAAATGAAAATGTGATTGTGCAGCCCTAAGAGTTGTTGTAAATCTCTCCCCTTTGCACGTAGGCACTTATTACAGTATGGGGAGTTTCATGCCCGAGTTGGTAAATGTTTTAATGTGTCTGAGTCAAAGTTTTCCTGTTCTTCCTTTTTGAAGAGTATGCAAAATAGTTCACAAACGATTCCCACATATCCATGTAGCATCACACATTCAGGAAGTAAAATGTTTATATTCCACGTATAAATTCTGAAGCAGCTACCATTCTATATTTCTTCCCCATTACTCAGCGAAGCGTGTGGATTGTTAACTCGAAACAATGCAATTCCTCCTGAACAAAGGAGAGATGCAATCTATCATCGGCCCCAGAGTCCAGTAATGTCTTGACACTTAAACTGAGCTCTGTTTGTTACAGAGGCTGCCTCTTCAATCTGAAGAGAGAATTGAGGGCACATTTAAACACTAGGTTTGCATCTCAAATGGCACCCTATTTCCTACGTACTTCCCTGCACTAATTTTGACCAGGGCCCATAAGTCACTATGTTGGGAATAGGGAGCTATTTGAGATGCAACCTTAAACAATGGTATTCCACATGTTTGCAAGCCCAGACAGTCGCTATGAAAAAATTGGCAGTTGGCTTGGAGAAGTACATTTTTTTATATCTACATTTGCAGATAAAGAGGGGTAAAGATTAGAAACAAAAGACTGTACTGTAACAACGTTCCCATTAGGTCCCTTTAATTGTTCCGGTGAGATGTTGGTCCCACTGACGTTCTGAGAGTGTTCTAGGAACATCAAATCATGACAGACTGTACACACTACATCAGTCACTCATTCACAATTTGACAAGCACTTGATAATGCCTCGAATTTCACTGCGGCATCCCCTTTGTGTGGCCGTAATGCACCCTAAAAAATCTGTACCTTTTGGGGCCAGTCGCCATTGTGCCCTTGGGCTGAATATAATAATTATAATTCCCTTCTCCCTGAGTGCTGCGCGCTCCGAAGCACCTCTCACTCACATGGCTCTCCATCAGGTGATCGGGTCTTTCTCACAGGCTACAAGTGAAGACCGACACATTGGGGACGCAACTATGCGCGTCCTTATCCAATTCCGAGGTGGATATTGAACATATTGGAAGAACTGTCCACATTTACTTTTCGGCAGCCAACAAGATGAGTGACCTAATGAACAGCAAAAGTATGAGCCTATGTCAATCTACTATGCTCCATAGTTAAAAAGTCAACCTATTCTGTGCTGTGCGAGAAATAAATATTCCAAACATAGTCTGGGACAGTTGTGGGATGTGATAGATCCCAAATTAACATAACCACTAGCATAAAAAAAAAACTTGTTAGCAATGAGCCTGACACAACAGATCAGAACGTTCAGCTTAAAATGTTGATAAACTATTAGGCTATTTCTTCACATTATAAGCACAGCGATGCGCACATGGCAGTAGACTATAAGCACAAATTCTTCATTTGTGGAAAACCCCATTATCAAAAGTGATTAAAAAAAAATGTATTATGCATGTAATGCTTTTAGTGTAAAGGTTTATTCTTACGGTGAAAACGATCTTCCCCAAACTTGAAACTCACACTCTGCTTATATATGCCAGTTAGGCTCTACACCCCTTGTAAAGCAGATTAATGTGCTTAATTTAAAGAAGTTATTTGGCTACTTTAGATGTGATACAAACCTTATCAAAGCATATAGGCCTATGAGCTACAAGAGGTGTGCGACTATGATTAGAAAAAGTCTGAAAAAAAAGGCATTGTTTCTTATGTTATGCTGGGCATCATTCACAAGTAGTAATATATAATTCACAGGTGAGAGGCTAATATTGTCACCCATCAGACTATTCTTGATTTAATCTGGTCTTTACTTATACTTAAAAGACTGTCACAAACTTTTACAGATGCACATTTGAGAGCATGCCGTCAGGCTGTATCACCACCTGGTACAGCAACTGCACCGCCCGCCCGCAACCACAGGGCTCTCCAGAGGGTGGTGCGGTCTGCCCAACGCATCACCAGGGGCACACTGCCTGCCCTCCAGGACACCTACAGCACCCGATGTCACAGGAAGGCAGAAAAGATTGTCAAGGACAACAACCACCCGAGCCACGGCCTGTTCACCCCGCTATCATCCAGAAGGCAAGGTCAGCACAGGTGCATCAAAGCTGGGACCGAGAGTCTGATAAACAGCTTCTATCTCAAGGCCATCAGACTGTTAAATAGCCATCACTAGCCGGCCTCCACCCGGTTACTCAACCCTGCACCTTAGAGGCTGCTGCCCTATATACATAGACATGGAATCACTGGTCACTTTAATAATGTTTACATATTGCATTACTTATTTCATATGTATATACTGTATTCTGCTCGTCCTAATATTGATATATTTCTTAATTCCATTCTTTTACTTTTAGATTTGTGTGTATTGTTGTGAATTGTTCGATACTACTGCACTGTTGGAGCTAGGAACACAAGCATTTTGCTACACCCGCAATAACATCTGCTAAATATGTGTATGGACCAATAACATCTGCTAAATATGTGTATGGACCAATAACATCTGCTAAATATGTGTATGGACCAATAACATCTGCTAAATACGTGTATGGACCAATAACATCTGCTAAATATGTATATGGACCAATAACATCTGCTAAATACGTGTATGGACCAATAACATCTGCTAAATATGTGTATGGACCAATAACATCTGCTAAATACGTGTATGGACCAATAACATCTGCTAAATACGTGTATGGACCAATAACATCTGCTAAATATGTGTATGGACCAATAACATCTGCTAAATATGTGTATGGACCAATAACATCTGCTAAATACGTGTGTGTGACCAATAACATTTGATTTGATTGAATTTAAGATATGTGTAAAATTTGTTTTGATTTAGAATGGACCATTATCATGCACCTGTATGGAAACAGGGGCAGTGGGGAAAAAAATACATGTCATCTATGCACTTAAATAGCGAATGGAGGACGCGTGGTGGTTCATTTTCATGCTAGCCAGGTAGGCTATACTCCTGTTGTAAAGAGAAGCAATGTGCTGATCTGGTGCTTCTGTCCCCAACCAAGGAGGGCCTACAGCAGCACCTAGATCTTCTGTACAGATTCTGTCAGACCTGGGCCCTGACAGTAAATCTCTGTAAGACAAAAATAATGGTGTTCCAAAAAAGGTCCAGTTGCCAGGACCACAAATACAAATTCCGTCTAGACACCGTTGCCCTAGAGCACACAAAAAACGATGCATACCTCGGCCTAAACATCAGCTCCACAGGTAACTTCCACAAAGCTGTGAACGAGCTGAGGGACAAGGCAAGAAGGGCCTTCAATGCCAACAAAAGGAACATGAAATTTGACATACCAATTAGAATCTGTCCAAAAATAATTGAACCAGTTATAGAACCCATTGCCCTTATGATTGTGAGGTCTGGGGTCCGCTCACCAACCACGAATTCACAAAATGGGACAAACACCAAATTGAGACTCTGCATGCAGAATAAAATAAAAAAAATCCTCTGTGTACAACGTAAAGCACCAAATAATGCATGCAGAGCAGAATTAGGCTGATACCCGCTAATTATCAAAATCCAGACAAGAGCTGTTCAATTCTACAACCACCTAAAGGAAGAGATTCCCAAACCTTCCATAACAAAAACATCACCTACAGAGAGATGAACCTGGAGAAGAGTCCCCTAAGCATGCTGGTCCTGGGGCTCTGTTCACAAACACAAACACACCCCACAGAGCCCTAGGACAGGAACACAATTAGACCCAACCAAATCATGACAAAACAAAAAGAGAATTACTTGACACACTGGAAAGAATTAACAAAAAAACAGAGCAAACTAGAATGCTATTTGGCCCTAAACAGAGAATACACAGTGGCAGAACACCTGACCACAGTGAATGACCCAAATGTAAGGAAAACTTTGACTATGTACAGTACAGATTCAGTGAGCATAGCCTTGCTATTGAGAAAGGCTGCCGAAGGCAGACCTGGCTCTCAAGAGAAGACAGGCTATGTGCACACTGCCCACAAAATGAGGTGGAAACTGAGCTGCACTTCCTAACCTCCTGCCAAATATTTGACCATATTAGAGACAAATATTTCCGTCAGATTACACAGTTCCACAAAGAATTCAAAAACAAACCCAATTTTGATAAACTCCCATATCTCCTGGGTGAAATACCACAGTGTGCCATCACAGCAGCAAGATTTGTGACCTGTCACCACAAGAAAAGGGCAACCAGTGAAGAACAGACACCATTATAAATACAACACATATTTATGTTTATTTGTTTTCCCTTTTGTACTTGAACTATTTTGCACATCGTTACAACACTGTATATAGACATAATATAACATTTGAAATGTCTTTATTACTTTGGAACTTCTGTGAGTGTAATGGTCACTGTTAATTTTGTATTGTTTATTTCACTTTTGTTTATTATCTACTTCACTTGCTTTGGCAATGTTAACATATGTTTCCCATGCCAATAAAACCCTTGAATTGAATTGAGAGAGAGATAGTAGATACAGGACAGCAGCAGCGTGACAGTAGGGCTGGTATTTCTCTGCAACCCCCATTGGGCCTTGACTCCAATGAACCACACACTGCACCACAGCTGGACTGGACCAGGACCACTAGGACTACAGGATGACAATCAGATGGAGATGAAACAACGAAATCCGCCAAGGATAACTGCTATCACCTCATACCTTTACATATACTGTATGTGTATTCTATACATACTTTGAGAGAGATGTGTGTATCACTGTCCAGCCATATACTGTATATGTAATACATTTGTACAGTAATAAAGCAATGCAAAGCCATTAGGTAAGAGAAGGCATTTGCACAAAGGTCACCACCGTTCCATGACTCATTCTATTTTGTGTTTGAAAAATTTCAAGATATCTGCAGATATCTTTTTTTTACATTTCAAGTTGGTCACAGTTCATTTGACTTGATAACTGAACATTTAACATTCACTTAACAAAATGACTTATCCATTGTAATGTTGAATAACTAAACACTAAAGTTCTCTGAGACCTACCCAGATCATTGTTAATTTATGAACAGAGATTTAAATACACCCCCGTTGTGTGGATGCAGCTTTTTGTCATGATAATTATTGGTGCAGGAGTGAAGGAGGGGAACCGTTAAGATGTGGCCATGCAAATATATGACTTCAACTATTTTCCTTTTCCTCAGCCATGGAAATCCTAATCTCTAAATCAAGTAAATGTCTCCCCTCCCCTCTCACCAACTCTGCTCTGTGAAGGCAGATAATGATGTAAAATCCAATAGAATTCCTTCTAATTAGTCCAGCCCCTTCCACCTTTGCGATGTGTAACATTCTGAATAATTAATTGATGGAGCTTTTGCAGTAGTAGAAGAGCAAGAAGGCTGCAGCCAGCTCTGACACGCACCATTAAAATACTAATCAAGCAGTGTGATATAAAACTGAGATCTACGTTGTGGTATACTCTAGTAGATGAACATTAAGTCCCATCAACACTTCCTGCTTCCTTCCAGCCCTGTGCTAGGAGGCTACACTCCATGGCTCCCTTCTCACAGGGAGTAATCTTAACCTATTCATTACCTTGAAGAAAGGGAGGACCCTAATTAGAATGTGCAGGGCCAACCCTTTACAAAAAAAAACATGAAACAATCACATGTGAAAAGAACACATGAAAAAAACACGTTTTCAGACACAGGTAACACTTTGAATTTTATTTTCACGTGAAATTTTCAAAAGTCAGACATGTGGTTTTCAGACACTTGTGACATTTCACATGAATTTTTCACATGTGAACAAATCACGTGAGATAAACAGGCACGTTAGGTTTTCGGACACGTGTGAAGTTTCACATGACTCAGACATGTTGTTTCCTAACATTTTGCATGTGAAACCGGAAAAGAAGGCAGACGTTTTAAGTGCCCCCAGCCGATTGTGTTTTTGTTCGTTTATTTAATTTGTTTGTAATTTATTTTTGAACTTATTTTGTACATAATATTGCTGCTACCGTCTCTTTTGAATGAAAAGAACTTCTAGACGTCAGGACTGCGATTACTCACCACGGACTAGCAGAATCCTTTTTTTCCTTTCACGACTCTGACGAGCCCGATGCGAAGGATATACAGCTTCCTCGGGAACAGGCCCCGATCCCTGTGATCTGCATGAAGAAGAGGCTGAGAAAAAGGGGGCGAAGGGTGGGCTGCCTTCTGAGAATTCGTAGGCGATCGAATAAACCCCCACTTCCCTCCAATCTGCTAGCAAACGTGCAATCCTTGGAGAACAAAGTCGACGAGTTACGCGGAAGATTAAACTACCAACGGGACATTAAAAACTGTTACGTCTTATGCTTCACGGAGTCGTGGCTGAACGACGACAATATCAACATACAGCTGGCTGGTTATACGATGTACCGGCAGGATAGAACAGCGGCGTCTGGTGAGACAAGGGGTGGCGGACTATGTATTTTTGTAAATAACAGCTGGTGCACGATACCTAAGGAAGTCTCAAGCTATTACTCGCCTGAGGTAGAGTATCATGATAAGCTGTAGACCACACTACCTACCGAGAGAGTTTTCATCTGTATTTTTCATAGCTGTTTACATACCACCACAGTCAGAGGCTGGCACTAAGACAGCAATGAATGAGCTGTATTCCGTCATAAGCATACAAGAAAACGCTCACCCAGAGGCAGAACTCCTAGTAGCCAGGGACACTAACTTCTTAGGGATAGACCACTTTTTTTCTATTTTCGCCTAAATGACATACCCAAATCTAACTGAATTGTAGCTCAGGCCCTGAGGGGACATTACTGCAGGGAAACTTAAATCCGTTTTACCAAATTTCTATCAGCATGCTAAATGTGCAACCAGAGGAAAACGGACCACCTATACTCCACACACAGAGACGCATACAAAGCTCTCCCTCGCCCTCCATTTGGCAAATCTGAACATAATTCTATCCTCCTGATTCCTGCTTACAAGCAAAAATTAAAGCAGGAGGCACCAGTGACTAGATCAATAAAAAAGTTGTCAGATGAAGCAGATGCTAAGCTACAGGACTGTTTTGCTAGCACAGACTGGAATATGTTCCGGGATTCCTCCAATGGCATTGAGGAGTACACCACATCAGTCATTGGCTTCATCAATAAGTGCATCGATGATGTCGTCCCCACATTGACCGTACGTACATACCCCAACCAGAAGCCTTGGATTACAGGCAGCATCCGCACTGAGCTAAAGGCTAGAGCTGCCGCTTTCAAGGAGCAGGACTCTAACCCGGAAGCTTATAAGAAATCACGCTATGCCCTCCGAAGAACCATCAAACAGGCAAAGCGTCAATATAGGACTAAGATAAAATCGTACTACACCGGCACTGATGCTCGTCGGACGTGGCAGGGCTGGCAAACCATTACAGACTACAAAGGGAAGCACAGCCGAGAGCTGCCCAGTGACACGAGCCTACCAGATGAGCTAAACTACTTCTATGCTCGATTCGAGGCAAATTACACTCAAACAGGCATGAGAGCACCAGCTGTTCCGGAAGACTGTGTGATCACGCTCTCTGTGGCCAATGTGAGTAAAACCTTTACACAGGTCAACATTCACAAGGCAGCAGGATTACCAGGACGTGTACTGCGAGCATGCGCTGACCAACAGGCAAGTGTCTTCACTGACATCACTGTCCGAGTCTGTAATACCAACATGTTTTAAGCAGATCACCATAGTGCCTGTGCCCAAGAACACTAAGGTAACCTGCATAAATGACAACCGACCCGTAGCACTCACGTCTGTAGCCATGAAGTGCTTTGAAAGGCTGGTCATGGCTCACATCAACACCATCATCCTAGAAACCCTAGACCCACTCCAATTTGCATACCGCCCCATCAGATCCACAGATGATATGATCTCTATTGCACTCCACACTGCCCTTTCTCACCTGGACAAAAGAAACGCCAACGTGAGAATGCTGTTCATTGACTACAGCTCAGCGTTCAACACCATAGTGCCCTCAAAGCTCATCAATAAGCTAAGGACTCTGGGACTAAACACCTCCCTCTGCAACTGGATCCTGGACTTCCTGACGGGCCGCGCCCAGGTGGTGAGGGTAGGTAGCAACACATCTGCCACACTGATCCTCAACACTGGAGCCCCTCAGGGGTGCGTGCTCAGTCCCCTCCTTTACTCCCTGTTCACTTATGACTGCACGGCCAAGCATGACTCCAACACCATCATTAAGTTTGCCAATGACACAACAGTGGTAGGCCTGATCACCGACAACGACGAGACAGCCTATAGGGAGGAGGTCAGAGACCTGGCCGTGTGGTGCAAGGACAACAACCTCTCCCTCAACGGGATCAAGACAAAGGAGATGATTGTGGACTACAGGAAAAAGAGGACCGAGCACGCCCTCATTCTCATTGATGAGGCTGCAGTGTAGCAGGTTGACAGCTTCAAGTTCCTAAATAACATGGTCCAAGCACACCAAGACAGTCGTGAAGAGGGCACGACAAAACCTATTCCCCCTCAGGAAAAGATTTGGCATGGGTCCTAAGATCCTCAAAAGCTTCTACAGCTGCACCATCGAGAGCATCCTGACTGGTTGCATCACTGCCTGGTATGGCAACTGCTCGGCCTCCGACCGCTAGGCACTACAGAGGGTAGTGCGTACGGCCCAGTACATCACTGGGGCCAAGCTTCCTGCCATCCAGGACCTCTATACCAGGCGGTGTCAGAGGAAGGCCCTAAAAATTGTCAAAGACTCCAGCCACCCTAGTCATAGACTGTTCTCTCTGCTATCGCATGGCAAGCGGTACCGGAGCACAAAGTCTAGGTCCAAGAGGTTTCTAAACAGCTTCTACCCCCAAGCCATAAGACTCCTGAACATCTAGTCAAATGGCTACCCAGACTATTTGCATTGCCCTTCCCCCTTCTCCCCCTTACACCACTGCTACTCTCTGTTGTCATCTATGCATAGTCACTTTAATAACTCTACCTACATTGACTCTGTATCGGTACCCCCCGTATATAGACTCGCTATTGTTATTTTACTGCTGCTCTTTAATTACTTGTTACTTTTATCTCTTTTTCTTATCCGTTTTTTTTAACGGCATTGTTGGTTAGGCTCGTAAGTAAGCATTTCACTGTAAGGTCTACACCTGTTGTATTCGACGCATGTGACTAATAACATTTGATTTGATTTGATATTATTATAAGTGCTTTTGTAACTGGCAGGATTACAAAACGTTTCGCCCTGATCAGTTTCACCTGTTCCTGTGATTGTCTCCACCCCCTCCAAGTGTTGCTTATTTTCCCCAGTGTATTTATCCCTGTGTCTTCCAATGCTCACTGACTGTGAAGAAGAGAGGCGTGTGCCTGCAGCAGTAACACGCCAAATGGATGGCTCAGAAATAAGAAATAATTATTTAACACACTTGAATTATTATACTCAGGTTGGCTAAGTTACCTGTTTACATAATGGTCTTACAGAATTTGCATCAATATGTGGAAACATTGCTACTGCAACATGTTAACATCACCTTTTCACATGTGAGAAGAATAACACTATTTCACCACCACATGTGGAGTTTTCATACATGTGAAATTTTAAATGTGATTATTACATTATCACATTATTACATTATCACATTATTACATTGTTACATTGTTACATTATTACATTATCACATTATCACACTATTACATTATCACACTATTACATTATCACATTATTACATTATCATATTATTACATCATTACATTATCACATTATTAGATTATTACATTGTTACATTATTACATTATCACATTATTACATTATCACAATAATACATTATCACATTATTACATTATTACATTCTCACAATAATACATTATTACATTATTACGTTATTACAATATCACATTATTACATTATTACATTATCACATTATTACATTATTACATTATTACATTATTACATTATTACATTCCGTATGTGAAAGTGAGATTTTCACGTTTTTTTGTTTTGTTAATTATGGGAACTGCAAATTAGATTTTCACATATGATTGATTTTCTACGTGATTGATTTTCACATGTGATTGATTTTCACATGTGAACTTGTAATTCCACATGTGAACATAAAAATGTCCACATGAGAGTTTTTCACGTGAAACTTTTGAACTTTTGAGAAAAGTTCACATGCGCAACTGCAGTCATACACTATATGAGGTGAAAACATGTTTTTCTTTGTGAAACTAAATTTGACATGTCTTTTTTTTTGTAAAGGAAGGTATGGCATTATATGAGTGCCTAATGCCACGGTATAATCTGAGGTGTTGGACAGAACAGTCACTAAGAACAACGGTTGAACAAAAAACAATGGTTGAACAATGGTTGAGCAAAAAATTATTGGCAATATTTGTTCTCCAATTCAAAGGGACACACAGCTATGGTTTCATAAAACCGAAAAGTGAAGCAAACAAACGGGACAACATGACAATGATTAATGCAACAGGATCCAAATAGCCCGTCAAAGTCAACGCTGTGTGTCCTGTTGTGTTATGCAGAGGTCGATTGATCTGAGGAGACTGGTGTTCTTCTAGCAGTCACTTCCAATTGTAAATGGGCAATCTCTGGTAGTACTAAAAGACAAGGTGTCAAAAATACACGTCACAGAAATCCAATGATGGAGGGAGGAATTGAGTACTACGCTTGGCCTTCTCCACTATAATAGTGATGTTTAGCTCATAATTAGAGGGTATGCAAGAATAAACTGGAGCCATATGCTGTACTTTCCGTACATACATGTATTATGCATCTTATGAACAGTATATGTTTGGAATATATGGAGATAAAAAGAAAACATCCTGCTTCAAGGGATTCAAAATGTAATGGTCACAAGTAATTCCATCAGGAAAATAAAGTAAAATCCACAGCTTCTGGCTAAAATCATGCAGATTTACAATGGCAGGGGCTGCCAACCAAATGGCACCATATTCAATATATAGTGCACTACTTTTGACCAGAGCTCTGGTTAAAATTAGTGCACTAAATAGGGAATAGGGTGCCATTTGGGATGCAGGCAGGGACTGTGGATAGGATGTGCCAGGTTATAAATAGGATGGCAGGCACAGTTGTACCCCCTGGTTGTGTCAATAGGACTACTGTTTCATAGGGTGCTAAAAGATTCCCCCGCTGACTCAATGCAAAAACACCCCCCAATGTCATGCAGTGTACTAATAGCGACATACTGGGAAAGAGCAGCCAGCCAGCCAGTCACTACCCAGGAGGAGATACATCATACTGGTGAAGAGCAGCCAGCTAGTCACTACCCAGGAGGAGATACATCATACTGGGGAAGCGCAGCCAGCTAGTCACTACCCAGGAGGAGATACATCATACTGGAAAAGAGCAGCCAGCTAGTCACTACCCAGGAGGAGATACATCACACTGGAAAAGAGCAGCCAGCCAGCCACTACCCAGGAGGACATACATCATACTGGAAAAGAGCAGCCAGCCAGTCACTACCCAGGAGGAGATATTTATACTGGAGAAGAGTAGCCAGATAGCCAGTCACTACCCATGAGGTGATACATCATACTGGAGAAGTGTAGCCAGCCAGTTACTACCCAGGAGGAGATACATCATACTGGGGATGAGCAGCCAGCCAGTCACTACCCAGGAGGAGAAACATCATACTGGAGAAGAGTAGCCAGCCAGCCAGCCAGTCACCACCCAGGAGGAGAAGATACATTCTGCCTTGCCTTCCAAGGCTCCATATGGGTGAAATAGGAATTTCTGATACAGAATTTGATGGGAACTGAATGAGTTGTGCATATGTGTAAAGGTATGAAAATATACATAATACATTTAATAAAATAATAAGTAATAAGAGAATATGCAGAAGAGGACCAGCCCGCGCCACTGCCCAGGACTAGGTACATCATGGCTTCCAGCCCATTCTACTGCCCAGGAGTGGGTACATCATGGCTTCCAGCCCATTCTACTGCCCAGGAGTGGGTACATCATGGCTTCCAGCCCATTCTACTGCCCAGGAGTGGGTACATCATTGCTTCCAGCCCATTCTACTGCCCAGGAGTGGGTACATCATGGCTTCCAGCCCATTCTACTGCCCAGGAGTGGGTACATCATGGCTTCCAGCCCATTCTACTGCCCAGGAGTGGGAAAATCATGGCTTCCAGCCCATTCTACTACTCAGGACTAGGTACATCATGGCTTCCAGCCCATTCTACTACCCAGGACTAGGTACATCATGGTCCCAGCCCATTCTACTACCCAGGACTAGGTACATCATGGCTTCCAGCCCAATCTACTACCCAGGACTAGGTACATCATGGCTTCCAGCCCATTCTACTACCCAGGACTAGGTACATCATGGCTTCCAGCCCATTCTACTACCCAGGACTAGGTACATCATGGCTTCCAGCAGTTGATTTAGCTATCTACAGGGGGAGATAGGAAATAGTTGCTGCCTCAGATGTTGTGTGGAACTGAATGAGTAGTCCACATGTGCAAAGGTGTCAAAATATCAAAATAAAATAAAAACATTAAAATAAACTGTAGCATGGAAAAGTACATTATTGTGTAAAACTTTTCTGACAATTATAATTAAACACCTGTATTTTATAATTAAACACCTGTAACTATCACGACACATTGTGTTGAAAACATCCGTTGCAGATGGTTATATTTTTTAAAGCCAATATATAAATTTAAACTCAGAGACAACAAATCTCTTTTTTCTTCTTTGTTTGTTATTGACTGGCCTCAATGAGTACAAACAACAATCCCTCTGTACCAACCAGACCATTCAGGTGAAGGAACGCTGGGATGGTTCTGCTGTTAT
Source organism: Hucho hucho (assembly GCA_003317085.1). Classification (NCBI taxonomy): domain Eukaryota; kingdom Metazoa; phylum Chordata; class Actinopteri; order Salmoniformes; family Salmonidae; genus Hucho; species Hucho hucho. The sequence continues at coordinate 23,439 of QNTS01008126.1, forward strand.
CTGCTGGACTAGATTGAAGGTTTACTGTAGTTCCACTGTAATAGTAGTGTCACACATTACATTATGTTGATGTATTGAAGCCTCTGGCTGATCTAAACAGTAGCTTCTAGGCACTGTGACTATTGACTAAACGTAGATACAGTACATTTGTAATGAAGGTACAGCTAACCTTATAATGGATGCTGACCTTAACTAGACATTAGGAGAGACACACAGCCAGCCAGGGGTAGACAAGTGAGAGATCCTTAGACCAGCCATTATTGTCCTCAAGACCAGCTAGTATTGTCCTCAGACCAGCCAGTATTGTCCTCAGACCAGCCAGTATTGTCCTCAGACCAGCCAGTGTTGTCCTCAGACCAGCCAGTGTTGTCCTCAGACCAGCCAGTATTGTCCTCAGACCAGCCAGTGTTGTCCTCAGACCAGCCAGTATTGTCCTCAGACCAGCCAGTATTGTCCTCAGACCAGACAGTATTGCAGACAGAAGAGGAGAAGAAAGGCACTTTCATGATGAAGCAGTAACAGGTTGTGAAAGCTGTGAGTAAGTACATCTGAGGGTTGTATGGGATGAAAGCCTCCAGCAGGAGAGGTCTGAAAGGCACCACAGCCTATGGTTCCACACAATCACAGTCCCCTTGCTGTGACAACCTAGAAAAGGGATAAGTCACAATCTATTTTGCACACAACGTTTGATTCTTTTGGGAGAGCTATAATGCATGTCAACCTATTGTTGCATTAATAGGATATGAAGACGATGTCAACCGAAAGAAGAGATGTTTATTTTCTTGGAGGAAAGAAGGGGTCATTTTCAATGGAAAATGTCAACATATCAGGCAAATGAGGGATGATTGATTTAGTCAATTCAATCAAAGGCCTGCAAAAGCAATGATTTACAGATACTGTAAATACTGAAGTCCATCTGTAGATAAATACTGAACATGTAGTTCATCTGTAGATAAATACTGAACATGTAGTCCATCTGTAGATAAATACTGAACATGTAGTCCATCTGTAGATAAACACTGAACATGTAGTCCATCTGTTGTCACACCCTGATCTGTTTCACCTGTCCTCGTTATTGTCTCCACCCACTCCAGGTGTCCCTTATTTTCCCCAGTGTATTTATTCCTGTGTTTCCTGTCTCTCTGGGCCAGTTCGTAATGTATGTTCCAAATCAACCAGCGTGTTTTCCCAATGCTCCTGCCTTTTCTATTCTCTTTTGCGGGATGGAAGGTTAGAGGGATGGAGGGATGGAAGAATAGAATAACAGAAGGATAGAATAATAGAGGGATGGAAGGATAGAGGGATGAAAGGATAGAGGAATGGAGGGATGGAAGAATAGAGGGATAGAAGAATAGAGGGATGGAAGGTTAGAGGGATGGAGGGATAGAAGAATAGATGGAAGGAAGGTTAGAAGGATAGAGGGAAGGAGGGATAGAAGAATAGAGGGATGGAAGAATAGAGGGTTAGAAGGATAGAGGGATGGAAGAATGAAGGGATAGAAGGACAGAGGAGTAGAAGGATGGAGGGATGGAATAATAGAGGGATGGAAGGATGGAATGATAGAGGGATGGATGGATGGAAGAATAGAGGGATGGAAGGATAGAAGAATAGACAGATGGAGAGATAGAATAATAGAATAATAAAGGGATGGAGGGATGGACCAAATAGAGGGATGGAGGTATAGAAGAATAGAGGGATGGAGGGATGGACCGAATAGAGGGATGGAGGGATGGAGGGATAGAATAATAGAGGGATGGAGGGATAGAGGAATGGAGGGATGGAGGGATAGAATAATATAGGGATGGAGGGATAGAATAATAAAGGGATGGAGGGATAGAATGATAGAGGGATGGAGGGGTAGAATAATGCAGGGATTGATGGATGGAAGGATAGAGGGATGGAGGGATGGAAGAATAGAATAATGGAGGGATAGAAGAATAGAGGGATGGAAGGTTTTAAGGATAGAAGGACGGAAGAATAGAGGGATGGAAGGCTAGAGGGATGGACGAATGGAGGGATAGAGGGATGGAAGGATAGAAAAATAGAGGGATGAAGGGATGGTATAATAGAGGGATGGAAGGATAGAAGAATAGAGGGATGGAAGGATAGAATAATAGAAGGATGGAGGGATAGAATAATAGAGGGATGGAGGGATGGAAGGAAAGAGGAATAGACGGATGGAAGGATAGAGGGATGAAAAGATAGAGGGATGGATGGAAGAATAGAGGGATAGAAGAATAGAGGGATAGAAGAATAGAGGGATGGAAGGTTAGAGGGATGGAGGGATGGAAGGATAGAGGGATGGAGGGATAGAAGAATAGAGGGATGGATGGAAGGATGGAGGGATGGATGGAAGGACAGAGGAGTAGAAGGATGGAAGGATAGAATGATAGAGGGATGGAAGGATAGAAGGATAGAGGGATGGAGGGATGGAAGAATAGAGGGATGGAGGTATAGAAGAATAGAGGGATGGAGGGATGGACCGAATAGATGGATGGAGGGATGGAGTGATAGAATAATAGAGGGATGGATGGATAGAGGAATGGAGGGATGGAGGCAATAGAATAATAAAGGGATGGAGGGATAGAAGGATAGAGGGATGGAGGGGTAGAATAATGGGGGGATTGATGGGTGGAAGGATAGAGGGATGGAGGGATGGAAGAATAGAATAATGGAGGGATAGAAGGATAGAGGGATGGAGGGATAGAAGAATAGAGGGATGGATGGAAGGATGGAGGGATGGATGGATGGAAGGACAGAGGAGTAGAAGGATGGAAGGATTGAATGATAGAGGGATGGAAGGATAGAAGAATAGAGGGATGAAGGGATGGTATAATAGAGTGATGGAGGGATAGAAAAACAGAGGGATGGAAGGATAAAATAATAGAAGTATGGAGGGATGGAATAATAGAGGGATGGAAGGACGGAATGATAGAGGGATGGTGGGATGGAAGAATATAGGGATGGAGGGATGGAAGGATAGAAGAAGAGACGGATGGAAGGATAGAGGGATGAAAGGATAGAAGAATGGAAGCATAGAGGGATAGAAGAATAGAGGGATGGAAGGTTAGAGGGATGGAGGGATGGAAGGATAGAGGGATGGAGGGATAGAAGAATAGAGGGATGGATGGATGGAAGAATGGAAGGAAGGTTAGATGGATAGAGGGATGGAGGGATAGAAGAATAGAGGGATGGAGGAATAGAGCGATCGAGGGATGGAGGGATGGAAGGATGGAGGGATGGAGGGATGGATGGAAGGACAGAGGAGTAGAAGGATGGAGGGATGGAATGATAGAGGGATGGAAGGATAGAAGGATAGAGGGATGGAGGGATTGAAGGATAGAGGGATGGAAGGATAGAAGAATAGACGGATGGAGGAATAGAATAATAGAATAATAAAGGGATGGAGGGATGGACCGAATAGAGGGATGTAGGGATAGAATAATAGAGGGATGGAGGGATAGAGGGATGGAGGGATGGAGGGATAGAATAATAAAGGGATGGAGGGATAGAAGGATAGAGGGATGGAGGGGTAGAATAATGGAGGGATTGATAGATGGAAGAATAGAATAATGGAAGGATAGAAGAATAGAGTGATGGAAGGTTTTAGAAGGATGGAAAAATAGAGTGATGGAAGAATAGAGAGATGGACGAATGGACGAATGGAGGGATAGAGGGATGGAATGATAGACGAATAGAGGGATGGAAGGATAGAATAATAGAAGGATGGAGGGATGGAATAATAGAGGGATGGAAGGATGGAATGATAGAGGGATGGAGGGATGGAAGGATGGAAGGATAGAAGAATAGAGGGATGGAGGGATGGAAGGATAGAAGGATAGAGGGATGGAGGGATGGAAGGGGGGGTCACCAGCTCGATGAGATTATTAGACATTCCAGTCTTCATATCGTTGGCCAGTTAATCTTATTTCCCTGTGACATTTGTCTGTGAAGGGCAGTATGTTTCTTTCAGACAAGACTAACCCCCTCCACCTTACCATCTCTTTAATCCCATGGGAGACCACATCCTTGGTTCCTGAGTGTACTGCGGTATATTGGATGGATTGGAATTATCCATACAATTAGCCCTAAATCAAAGTTTGAATTAGTATCCGTCATGGGCAGGTGTGCTGACAAGGGGTGTTCACAGTTGTCCTGCTGCAGGCGAGGTGCTGCCAGAAAGGTCACACAGGAAAATATAACAGACTTTGGCACGTCTCAAATGGCATCCTATACCCTACATAGTGCACACATTTTGACCAGAGCCCAGAGGAATCCATAGGAGCTCATAGGAACCCATAGGAGCCCATAGGAGCCCGTAGGAACCCATAGGAGCCCATAGGAACCCATAGGAGCCCATAGGAACACATAGGAACCCATAGGAGTCCATAGGAACCCATAGGAACCCATATGAGGGTGGTAGTACCAGAGAAAGGCTAACAGGATAAATATGAGGGTGGTAGTACCAGAGAAAGGCTAACAGGATAAATATGAGGGTGGTAGTACCAGAGAAAGGCTAACAGGATAAATATGAGGGTGGTAGTACCAGAGAAAGGCTAACAGGATAAATAGGATAAATATGAGGGTGGTAGTACCAGAGAAAGGCTAACAGGATAAATATGAGGGTGGTAGTACCAGAGAAAGGATAACAGGATAAATAGGATAAATATGAGGGTGGTAGTACCAGAGAAAGGCTAACAGGATAAATATGAGGGTGGTAGTACCAGAGAAAGGCTAACAGGATAAATATGAAGGTTGTAAAAATGGCAGCGGAGGAAATGGCGGCCGTTTTACGGGCGTCTAACCAATTGTGTTATTATGTGTTTTTCTTCTTGTTTTGTACATGATGTTTCTGCCACCGTATCTTACGGCAAAAAAAGAGCTTCTGGATATCAGGACAGCGATCACTCACCTCGGATTAGACTAAGATATTTTCTTCAACAAGCAGGACGCACAGGAGGTACCCTCGAACACCCGACAAGGCTGACATCCCCGTTATTGGCAAGAGGAAGAGACACAGGTATAGAGGACACAGGGCGGGGTTCCTCGTAAGGATCCACCGACGGCGAGTGGGAATATGCCCTGATCATCAATATTACTTGCCAACGTACAATCATTGGACAATAAATTAGACGAGGTACGATCACAAATATCCTACCAACGGGACATCAAAAACTGTAATATCGTGGCTGAATGACGACATGGAAAATGTTCAGCTGGCGGGATATACGCTGTACCGGCTAGATAGAACAGCACACTTTGTTAAGACGAGGGGGGGCGGTCTGTGTATATTTGTAAACAACAGCTGGTGCACGAAATCTAAGGACATCTCTAGATTTTGCTCGCCTGAAGTAGAGTATCTCATGATAAGCTTTAGACCACACTATTTGCCAAGAGAGTTTTCATCAAATTTTTTCATGGCTGTTTATTTACCACCACAGACGGATGCTGGCACTAAGATCGCTGGCACCAAGACCGCACTCAGTCAGCTGTATAAGGAAATAAGCAAACAGGAAACCGCTCACCCACAGGCGGCGCTCCTAGTGGCCGGGGACTTTAATGCAGGGAAACTTAAATCAGTTTTACCCAATTTCTAGGCCCCTATTTTCTCCACTTCCTGTCTGACTGACATGCCCAAAGTAAACTGCCTGTTACTCAGGCCCAGAAGGATATGCATATAATTGGTACCATTAGATAGAAAACACTTTGAAGTTTGTAGAAATGTTAAAATACTGTATGAGACCATAACACAATAGATATGGTAGGAGAAAAGTCAAAGAAAAAACAACCTGAATTCTTTTTTTTGAGAGCCCATGTTTTTCCATTAGAACGTATAGGGACAGTGTTAAATCCAGCTCCCAGATTGCAATTCCTATGGCTTCCACTAGATGTCAACCTCTTCAAGGTTTCAGGCATGCTTCTTCCCAAACGAGGAAGAATTTTGAGTTTTGGCACTGGGAGTCAGAGTTGGAAATCAGTCTGTGCGCGCGGGACGAAGAGGACACACACCTGCTAATTTTGCTTTTCTATTGAACATACTTCTTTCCGTATGAAATATTATAGTTTAATTACATTTTAGGGTACATGAGGATTAAATAGAAATGTAGTTTGACATGTTTTAACAAAGTTTAGCGGTAGCTTTTTGGATTCCTTTCTCTGCATGTTGAATGAGTGGATTACTCAAATCGATGGCGCCAACTAAACTGACTTTTGGGATATAAAGAAGGATTTCATCTAACAAAACGACCATATATGTTGTAGCTGGGACCCTTTGGTTTGCAAATCAGAGGAAGACTTTCAAAAAGTAAGTGAATATTTAAATCGCTATTTGTGATTTTATGAAGCCTGTTCTGGTTGAAAAATATTTTTGATGTGGGGCGCCGTCCTCAAACAATCGCATTCTTTCGCTGTAAAGCCTATTGTAAATCGGACAATGTAGTTAGATGAACAAGACTTTAAGCTTTTAACCGATATAAGACACTTGTATGTACCTAAATGTTTAATATCCTTAATTTTTATAATTATTTATTTGAATTGCACGCCCTCCAATTTCACCGGAAGTTGTCGACAGGTGTCCCGCTAGCCGGACGCCAATCCCAGAGAGGTTAAATGCGCAACCAGAGGGAAACAACTCTAGATCACCTTTTCTCCACACACAGAGACACATATAAAGCTCTCCCTCGCCCTCTATTGGAAAATCTGACCATAATTCTATCCTCCTGATTCCTACTTACAAGCAAAAACTAAAGCAGGAAGCACCAGTGACTCGGTCTATAAAAAAGTGGTCAGATGCTAAACTATTGGACTGTTTTGCTAGCACAGACTGGAATATGTTCCGGGAATCCTCCGATGGCATTGAGGAGATCACCACATAAGTCACTGGCTTTATCAATAAACGCATTGAGTACGTCGTCCCTACAGTGACTGTACGTACAGTTGAAGTCGGAAGATTACATTCACTTTAGCCAAATACATTTAAACTCAGTTTACAAAATTCCTGACATTTAATCCTAGTAAAAATTCCCTGTTTTAGTTCAGTTAGGATCACCACTTTTTTTTAAGAATGTGAAATGTCAGAATAATAGTAGGGAGAATGATTTATTTCAGCTTTTATTTCTTTCATCACATTCTCAGTGGGTCAGAACTTTACCTACACTCAATTAGTATTTGGTAGCATTGCCTTTAAATTGTTTAACTTGGGTCAAACGTTTCGGGTAGCCTTCCACAAGCTTGCCACAATTCCTCCTGACAGAGCTGGTGAAACTGAGTCAGGTTTGTAGGCCTCCTTGCTCGCACACACTTTTTCAGTTCTGCCCACAGATCTTATATAGGATTGAGCTCAGGGCTTTGTTATGGCCAATACCTTGACTTTGTTTTCCTTAAGCCATTTTGCCACAACTTTGGAAGTATGCTTGGGGTCGTTGTCCATTTGGAAGATCCATTTGCGACCAAGCTTTAACTTCCTGACTGATGTCTTGAGATGTTGCTTCAATATATCCACATCATTTTCCTCCCTCATGATGCCATCTATTTTGTGAAGTGCACCAGTCCCTGCTGCCGCAAAGCACCCCCACAACATGATGCTGCCACCCCTGTGCTTCCCGGTTGGGATGGTGTTCTTCGGCTTGCAAGCCTCCCCCTTTTTCCTCCAAACATAATGATGGTCATTATGGCCAAACAGTTCTGTTTTTGTTTCATCAGACTAGAATACATTTCTCCAAAAAGTATGATCTTTGTCTCCATGTGCAGTTGCAAACCGTAGTCTGGCTTTTTTATGGCGGTTTTGGAGCAGTGGCTTCTTCCTTGCTGAGCAGCCATTCAGGTTATGTCGATATAGGACTCGTTTTACTGTGGATATAGATACTTTTGTACCTGTTTCCTCCAGCATCTTCACAAGGTCCTTTGCTGTTTTTCTGGGATTGATTTCACTTTTCGCACCAAAGTACGTTCATCTCTAGAAGACAGAACACGACTCCTTCCTGAGCGGTATGACGGCTGCGTGGTCCCATGGTGTTTATACTTGCGTACTATTGTTTGTACAGATGAACGTGGTACTTCCAGGCATTTGGAAATTGCTCCCAAGGATGAACCAGACTTGTGGAGTTCTACAATTTTCTTTCTGAGGTCTTGGCTAATTTCTTTTGATTTTCCCATGATGTCAAGCAAAGAGGCACTGAGTTTGAAGGTAGGCCTTGAAATACATCCACAGGTACACCTCCAATTGACTCAAATGATGTCAATTAGCCTATCAGAAGCTTATAAAGCCATGACATAATTTTCTGGAATATACCAAGCTGTTTAAAGGCACAGTCAACTTGGTGTATGTAAACGTCTGGCCCACTGGAATTGTGATACAGTGAATTATAAGTGAAATAATCTGTCTGTAAACAATTGTTGGAAAAATTACTTGTGTCATGCACACCGTAGATGTCCTAACCGACTTGCCAAAACTATAGTTTGCTAACAAGACATTTGTGGAGTTGTTAAAAAATGAGTTTTAATGACTCCAACCTAAGTGTATGTAAACTTCCAACTTCAACTGTACATACCCCAACCAGAAGCCATTGATTACAGGCAACATCCACACTGAGCTAAAGGGTAGAGCTGCAGCTGTCAAGGAGCAGGACTCTAACCGGGAAGCTTATAAGAAATCCTGCTATGCCCTCCGACGAACCATCAAACAGGCAAAGAGCCAGTACAGCACTAAGATTGAATCATACTACACCGGCCTCGACGCTTGTCGGATGTGGCAGGGCCTGCAAACTACTACAGACTACAAAGGGAAGCACAGCCGCGAGCTGCCCAGTGACACGAGCCTACCAGACGGGCTAAATCACTTCTATGTTCGCTTCGAGGCAAGCAACACTGAGGCATGCACAAGAGCATCAGCTGTTCCAGACGACTGTGTGATCACGTTCTCCGTAGCCGACGTAAGTAAGACCTTTAAACAGGTCAACATTCACAAGGCCGCTGGGCCAGACGGATTACCAGGATGTGTGCTCCGGGCATATGCTGACCAACTGGCAGGTGTCTTCACAGACATTATCAAAATGTCCCTGATTGATTCTGTAATAGATGTTTCAAGCAGACCACCACAGTCCCTGTGCCCAAGAACACTAAGATAACCTGCCTAAATGACTACACTCCGGTAGCACTCACGTCCGTAGCCATAAAGGGCTTTGAAAGGCTGGTAATGGCTCACATTTAAGACCATTATCCCAGAAACCCTAGACCCACTCCAATTTGCATACTGCTCAAACAGATCCACAGATGATGCAATCTCTATTGCACTCCACACTACACCATAGTGCCCTCAAAGTTCATCACTAAGCTAAGAATCCTGGGACTAAACTCCTCCCTCTGCAACTGGATCCTGGACTTCCTGATGGGCCACCCCCAGGTGGTGAGGATAGGTAGCAACACATCTGCCACGCTGATCCTCATCGCTGAAGCCCATCAGGGGTGCGTGCTCAGTCCCCTCCTGTACTCCCTCTTCACCCACTACTGCATGGCTAGGCACGACTCCAAAACCGTCATTAAGTCTGCAGACGACACAACAGTGGTAGGCCTGATCACCGACAACGACGAGACAGCCTATAGGGAGAAGGTCAAAGACCTGGCCGGGTGGTGCCAGAATTACAACCTATCCTTCAATGTAATCAAGACAAAGGATATTATTGTGGACTACAGGAAAAGGAGGACCGAGCACATCCCCATTCTCATCGATGGGGCTGTAGTGGTGCAGGTTGAAAGCTTCAGGTTCCTTGGTGTCCACATCACCAACAAACTAGAATGGTCCAAACACACCAAGACAGTCGTGAAGAGGGCACGACAAAACCTAATCCCCCTGAGGAGACTGAAAAGATTTGGCATGGGTCCTCAGATCCTCAAAAGGTTCTACCGCTGCAACATCGAGATCATCCTGACTGGTTGCGTCACTGCCTGGTACGGCAACTGCTCGGCCTCCGACCGCAAGGCACTACAGAGGGTAGGCTGCCTGCCCTCCAGGACCTCTACACCAGGCGGTGTCAGAGGAAGGCCCTAAAAATATTCAAAGACCCCAGCCACCCAAGTCATGGACTGTTCTCTCTGCTACCGCATGACAAGTGTGCCAAAAGGACCAAAAGGCTTCTCGACAGCTTTTACCCCCAAGCCATAAGACTCCTGAACAGGTAATCAAATTGCTTCCCGGACTATTTGCACTGTTGTTTAGGGCTTGTAAGTAAGCATTTCACTGTAAGGTCTACACCTGTTGTATTCGGCGCATGCGACAAATAAACTTTGATTTGATTTGATTTGATTTAGTACCAGAGAAAGGCTAACAGGATGCATATGAGGGTGGTATTAACTGAGAAATGTTATAATCTCTATGTACCAAACAGCCGGACGTCTCCCTCCCTCAGCAGGTTTATTCTGGACGTAGTGGAGCATCACGGTGATGTTAAAGGGACGATCTGTAGTTGCTACATCCATTTTGGATTTAGAAATTAATAATATGTATCCATTGATTCTTGAAGAATATAACTTATAAATTAACAAGATGTACCCATTGATTCTTGAAGAATATAACTTATAAATGCCTCATGAGCTTAGTTCAACTTTCATACGCCCATCTGAACCCAAAATATAAGCTTGTTTTACTCCAATGTTTCCAAACAAAGTAAATGTAAACACACACTCTAAGGTTTAGTAGCATCCAGGTATGAAACACATTATTCTGATAGGGAAAGGACTTCATGGCGTTCATACTGTAGAAACAAACTGTCTGCTGACACTCACACCTTCAGTCCACAGTGATTTTCTTTAGATAACAATCCACAACGCAAAGGTCAAAAGGAAGCACATGAAAGCCTATGACACTGATGTTGTTGTTGTCCCATTTCCTTGTGGCTGAATTGATACCAATCCCCCCGTACTGCAGGTGTAACAGAGAACTAACTCTCTGAGGATAATAGACCAGTGAAAAATGGAGATATTAGATATACAGCGTACAGCGTTTAATCAGTTTGCTCAGCTTTTTAGTCCAGGGTCAGAATATATACATGGCCTTTCTGTATGATGAAGATTAACTCTGACCTGGTGTTCAGTCCGCATGTTTGAACTGGAGTGAACCGTCTATCAGGAACCAAACTGTGAGGGCATTACCTTGTACGTATTCATCGACGCGTCATAATGTCATTACTCTCCTTGTTAATAATATAGTTTTTACTCATTTAATTTAACTCCTCGTTCATACTTTCCCATTCTTTCATAATGTAGCTACGGGCAAAACGAAGCTTCCTTCAGTGTTCAAGCTCTCCCTCACTGGTTGTCTTAGCTTTCCATTCTTTTACATTCATGTTACACAGTGTTCAGTAGCAGGTAAGATTCATCTCAACTATCGTTTTTACTCACTGCCTCACACTTAACTCATCATTCTTTCACGTCCATTATTTCAGTTTTCAGTAGCTATAGTGAAGGCAAAGTAAGCTACAGTACAGTACATTTAGTCGTTGTTAAAAGCCCTCCTATACATGCAGTTTGGACTATAGATTTTCCTCCCTGAATTTAACTCTTACAGTGTACAGTAGCTAGGCAAAGGAAACTACATTTTAGTGGTCAGAAAGCAGTCCTCCCTCTCTCTGTGATTTGATCAATATAAAAAGCTATTAGCATTCATGCCGTCATATGAGGCCCCTCTAAGACATCAGCATCAGAGTTACTGGGGAGACAATGCGTTTCCCATGAAAGAGTCTAGATGAAGCTGTAAGTCTACTCCGTACACTACCTATCAATACAGTGACATTGTACGTGTAGTGCCATCGCTTTGGCATCAGGGGGAGAGCAAATTACTTTAAAAAAGCAGTAATTTTTCAGTTTCAGAATTTGGCATATTGTTTTGCACTGCACATCAGAAAAAGGGAAAATACCCTGTGCAAAGTGATACAAACAAAATAGGTACTGAGACCAAAACAAATATTGGATAAGGAAAACAAACAACAACAAACAGCATGCATCACCATATGATTTTCTCATATTTTGATTCACTAAACAAACACTTTCCAATAGGCTGCACTTGGTGGGACAGGCAGCTGAGAAGGAAGCCCAGACACCATTGGTTGCATTTTAGTCTGCTGAGGAGCTAGTCTAACCAATTACCATCCTTTTAAGGTGCATTTTGCCACTTTTGGCTGCATCCTGCAATGCTGCATCCATGCAGTTTCCTCCTCCTCTAGGAAATATTAAGGGAAACTAAATCAGGTTGTGTGATAGTGAGCAGGGAAGAGAGGGAGGGAGGGAATGCACCTGAGAGGCCCAGTGATTTATTGCTACACTGTGCTAAAACCAAGTCGCTTTGCTATCTGCTTTAATTAGGAAATACTGTGGAGAGCACCAGCAACCCTTAAATATCCTCCCTCCAAAAGCCTTGATGTTCACTGCACTGTTCATCTACGTTTAGAGGATATCACCACTATACATACTGTAGATATCACCACTATATCCATGGATATACAGCTATATTTAACATGACATACCACATACTGCAGCAGAATTGATGTGCAGAGCACTGCACCATTCAGCTACATTTAGAGGATATCACCACCATATCTGCAGTACTATATGTAAAGTTATATATACGATAGAATACAGTTACATCTACGATAGAATACAGTTATATATACCATAGAATACAGTTAAATCTACCATAGAATACAGTTATATATAAGATAGAAAACAGTTATACCTACCATAGAACACAATTATGTCTACCATAGAAAACAGTCATATCTACCATAGAATACAGTTATATCTACCATAGAATACAGTTATATCTACCATAGAATACAATTATAACTACCATAGAACACAGTTATATCTACCATAGAATACAGTTATAACTACCATCAAATACAATAATATCTACCATATAATACAGTTATATCTACCATAGAATACAGTTATATCTAACATAGAATACAATAATATCTACCATATAATACAGTTATATATAAGATAGAATACAGTTATATCTACCATAGAATACAGTTATGTCTACCATAGAAAACAGTCATATCTACCATAGAAGACAGTTATAACTACCATAGAATACAGTTATATCTACCATAGAACACAGTTATAACTACCATCGAATACAATAATATCTACCATATAATACAGTTATATCTACCATAGAATACAGTTATATCTACCATAGAATACAATTATATCTACCATAGAATACAGTTATATCTACCATAGAATACAGTTACATCTACCATAGAATACAATTATATCTACCAAACAATACAGTTATATCTACCATAGAATACAAT
>QNTS01008130.1:21190-37260 GCA_003317085.1 Hucho hucho
AGTAGCGAGGCTATAAAAGTAGCGAGGCTATATACAGTAGAGGCTATATACAGTAGAGGGGCTATATACAGTAGACAGGCTATATACAGTAGCGAGGCTATAAAAGTAGCGAGGCTATATACAGTAGAGAGGCTATATACAGTAGCGAGGCTATATACAGTAGAGGGACTATATACAGTAGCGAGGCTATATACAGTAGAGGGGCTATATACAGTAGAGAGGCTATAAAAGTAGCGAGGCTACATACAGACACCGGGTAGTCAGGCTGATTGAGGTAGTATGTACATGTAGATATGGTTAAAGTGACTGTTGAGAAGCCTTTTTGTCCTAGACTTGGCACTCCGGTACCGCTTGCCATGCGGTAGTAGAGAGAACAGTCTATGACTGGGGTGGCTGGGGTCTTTGACCATTTTTAGGGCCTTCCTCTGACACCGCCTGGTATAGAGGTCCTGGATGGCAGGCAGCTTAGCCCCAGTGATGTACTGGGCCGTACGCACTACCCTCTGTAGCGCCTTGCGGTCAGAGGCCGAGCAATGGCCGTACCAGGCAGTGATGCAACCAGTCAGGATGCTCTCGATGGTGCAGCTGTAGAACCTTTTGAGGATCTCAGGACCCATGCCAAATCTTTTTAGTTTCCTGAGGTGGAATAGGTTTTGTCGTGCCCTCTTCACGACTGTCTTGGTGTTTTTGGACCATGTTAGTTTGTTGGTGATGTGGACACCAAGGAACTTGAAGCTCTCAACCTGCTCCACTACAGCCCCATCGATGAGAATGGGGGCGTGCTCGGTCCTCCTTTTCCTGTAGTCCACAATCATCTCCAATGCCACTTTATATAATGTTTACATACCCTACATTACTCATCTCATATGTATATACTGTACTCCATACCAACTACTGCATCTTGCCTACGCCGGTCAGCCATCGCTCATCCGTATATTTATATGTACATACTCGTATTCATTCCTTTACTCTTGTGTGTATAAGGTAGTTGTTGTGAAATTGTTAGATTACTTGTTAGATACTACTGCACGGTCGGAACTAGAAGCACAAGCATTTCGCTACACTCGCATTAACATCTGCTAACCATGTGTATGTGACCAATAAAATTTGATTTGCTTTGATTTGATATACACTGAACAAAAATATCAACGCAGCATGTAAAGAGTTGGTCCCATGTTTCATGAGCTGAAATAAAAGATCCCAGAAATGTTCCATACGCACATATTTTGTGCACAAACTTGTTTACATCCCTGTAGTGAGCATTTCTTCTTTGCCAAGATAATCCATCCACCTGACAGGTGTGGCATATCAAGCAGCTGATTAAACAGCATGATCATTACACAGGTGCACCTTGTGCTGGGGACAAAAGCCCATTCTAAAATGTGCTGTTTTGTAACAACATAATGCCACAGATGTCTCAAGTTTTGAGGGCGCGTGCAATTGGCTGTTGCCAGATAATTGAATGTTAATTTCTCTACCATAAGCCGCCTCCAACTTATTTTTTGAGAATTTGGCAGTATGCCTTACAACCGCAGACCACGTTAATGGCTCGTTTGGGCGAGCGGTTTGCTGATGTCAACGTTGTGAACAGAGTTCCCCATGGTGGCGGTGGGGTTATGGTATGGGCAGGCATAAGCTACAGACAACGAACACAATTGCATTTTATCAATTGCATTACCTGTATTCCCAGTCATGTGAAATGCATAGATTAGGTCCTAATTAATTATTTCCATTGACTCAGTCAAATATTTGAAATTGTTGCATGTTGCGTTTATATTTTTGTTCAGTATACATAGTTTGGCAATGCTCATATTCCATATTGGTTTTTAATAAAGCTTGCATGGATGCAGACAGGTGGTACTGTTTACTTAAGGTAACATTACAAACCATTTTTTTTTTTAGAAATAAAATCATGTTTGAACACAATCCATGTTTACGCCACTGAAAGAAATTGACTATTAGTAGTAGAGATGGAAGTCTAACTACTGGTCTAACCACTGGTCTAACCACTGGTCTAACTACTGGTCTAACCACTGGTCTAACCACTGGTCTAACTACTGGTCTAACTACTGGTCTAACCACTGGTCTAACTACTGGTCTAACCACTGGTCTAACTACTGGTCTAACTACTGTTCTAACCACTGGTCTAACCACTGGTCTAACTACTGGTCTAACCACTGGTCTAACTACTGGTCTAACCACTGGTCTAACTACTGGTCTAACCACTGGTCTAACTACAGGTCTAACTACTGTTCTAACTGCTGGTCTAACTGCTGGTCTAACTACAGGTCTAACTACTGTTCTAACCGCTGGTCTAACTACAGGTCTAACTACTGTTCTAACCACTGTTCTAACTACTGGTCTAACTGCTGGTCTAACTACTGTTCTAACTACTGGTCTAACCACTGGTCTAACTACTGGTCTAACTACTGTTCTAACCACTGTTCTAACCGCTGGTCTAACCGCTGGTCTAACTACTGTTCTAACCACTGTTCTAACTACTGGTCTAACTGCTGGTCTAACCACTGTTCTAACTACTGGTCTAACTGCTGGTCTAACTACTGTTCTAACTACTGGTCTAACTACTGTTCTAACTACGGTTATAACCACTGTTCTAACTACTGGTCTAACTACTGTTCTAACTACTGGTCTAACCACTGTTCTAACTACTGTTCTAACTACTGGTCTAACTACAGGTCTAACTACTGGTGTAACTACTGTTCTAAATACTGGTCTAACTACTGGTCTAACTACTGTTCTAACTACTATTCTAACTACTGGTCTAACTACTGTTTTAACTACTGGTCTAACTATTGTTCTAACTACTGGTCTAACTACTGGTGTAACTACTGTTCTAAATACTGGTCTAACTACTGTTCTAACTTATGTTCTAACCACTGGTCTAACCACTGGTCTAACTACTGTTCTAACTGCTGGTCTAACTACTGGTTAAACCTTCACTGGAATTCTTACATAACTACAGAGAACACCGAAAGTCAATCAACTGCCAAGGAATAAACAAGTGTCTGTGTGTTTCAATGTTTTTAATCACTAAAAAGGCACCAAATACAGGCATCATATTAATAGCATTGTAATTATTTCCACAAATGATAGCACCAAAAATGTAATGTCATCTCCCCAACTTCCCAATGTTTTTTTTTGATAGGCACACAGAGTTCTATGACAGAGAGAGAGAGAGAGAGAGAGAGAGAGAGAGAGAGAGAGAGAGAGAGAGAGAGAGAGAGAGAGAGAGAGAGAGAGAGAGAGAGAGAGAGAGAGAGAGCTATTGACAAATCAATGCGTAACAAAATGGTTTTCTGCAGAACGTTCTGTATTTACACAGGCAGCCCAATTCTGATATTACAATTAGTGGAAAAAAAGATCAGAATTGGGCTGCCTGTGTAAACGCAGCCTCCTTTGGGCATTGTGCTGAAGTAGTCATCCGTCACAATCAACCAGTCGATTGGTCGTGTCATAACACTTCCATACAAACACCACAAATGTTAGGCGTCATTCTTACAGACGATGGCAAATTCAGTAGGTTGGCCATGCATACAGAAATACATGATATGGGATAATAATATGGTAATAATACATACTGCAGTATAATCATCATCAGTGACTACTTCCCTAATGGCATCCTATTCCCTATATAGGGCTCTGGACAGATGTTATGCACTATAAAGGGAATAGGGTGCAATTTGGAATGCATCCATAGTATTGCGGTGAGATTGAACTTGTATGTACATAAAACAATATATATATAACTGAGGCAATTCTGGGTATTTTGGCAGAATGAAGGCAAGGCATAAAAACGTAGACACACATGTTGTATGAAATATTAGTTAATTAACCGTAACATGTTAAAATAAAAAAACAAGAAATCCATTCTGTTACACTGTAGAAGTAATTATAAGGCTACAGTAGCATCCAAGGGGGAGTGGGAGCGCCAAAACACAGAACTAGAATGAGTAGAACAGACCTCCCCATTCAAGTCCATGATGCCACGACGGTTGTCAACCTATCTGGGCTATATAATCTACGGTAGTAGTATTCAAAGTGCAAACAGTAGATCAAAAAACACACGTTGTCTTTAATCCGATGGATATTACAATTATTCACCGATGGAATTCCACTTTTTTACCCATTGTTGAAAACACTTTGGACTATTTGCATGAGACAATACTACATGTAACAGAAAGCTAAATAAAGGTGAAATTAAACATTTAAAAAATTACAAATCAAAAAGCTGTTGAGCTTTTTGTCTTAAAAGATGAAAAACACACTAGACTATTAGTAGGCTGAATCTTAGCTCCACGGGCAGAGAACTGGGTTTGAACAGAGATAGAGAGAGAGTGTCCATGTAGTAGTAATTGCACTTGAATATACACTGAGTGTCCAAACATTAGGAACACCTGTTCTTTCCATGACATAGACTGACCAAGTGTGTACAGGTGAAAGCTATGATCCCTTATTGATGTCACCTGTTAAATTCACTTCAATTCAGTGTAGATGAAGGGGAGGAGACGGGGTTAAAGAAGGATATTTAAGCCTTGAGACAGTTGAGACATGGATTGTGTATGTGTGCCATTCAGAGGGTGAATGGGCAAGACAAAATATTTGAAGTATGGTAGTAGGTGCCAGGCGCACCGGTGTGAACGTGTCAAGAACTACAACGCTGCTGGGTTTTAGACGCTCAACAGTTTCCCGTATGTACCAAGAATGG
This sequence comes from Hucho hucho, assembly GCA_003317085.1. Lineage (NCBI taxonomy): Eukaryota > Metazoa > Chordata > Actinopteri > Salmoniformes > Salmonidae > Hucho > Hucho hucho. The sequence goes on from QNTS01008130.1 coordinate 25,917, forward strand.
TCCACCACCCAAAGGACATCACAGCCATGTTGGAGTCAACATGGTCCAGCATCCCTGTGGAACGCTTTTGAAACCTTGTAGAGTCCATTCCCCCAGCAAATTGAGGCTGTTCTGTGGACAAAATGGGGTGACACTCAATATTAGGAAGGTGTTCCTAATGTTTTGTACACTCAGTGTATATAATTAACACACTACTATTTTCAGTTGTGGACAATAGATCATAACACGCTATATGCCTGAATCCTAACAATCTTTCTATGAAGTGAATGCATGATGAATGAATATGGAGTTAGGATTGGGGTCATCAGTGTGTTTAATACTTTCATAGCGGTCATATTGTGGCGATGAAATTATGAAGCAGAGATATATCTGAACTATTTAAACTATTCAAGACAAGCTGCAGCAAAAGTCCCTGAGCTACCTAGCGTACATTGATCATTTTGGCGGCGTTGTTGTTGTTATAAAGCGAAAAAAAAAAAAAAACAAGACAGCGGATTTCACCTGACTGATTCCAAAGTCTCTGGTCGTCGTTCAACGATGACGATTCATATTTTTTTTTTATTTTTTTTAAACGAGGAAAAACTGAATCCTGTTTTATGCGATAGATCACTAATTTCTCTATTCCTGAGGTAGCCCAGGTGTGAAATGATTTGAATAAATGCTGCATAGCTGTCCGTCAAAAACTTAGCTTCGCTTTTTTTTTTTTTTTATATCTCACGTCACGGTCATATAAAAATACATTAGCGAACAATATATTATTCCAGATCTCTAAACAAGATTTATTTTAGATTTGTCAATTAATACTCCTTAACTTTAGGATATTTTTCACAACGTTTCCCCTTGAGTAGGTGGAGTGTAGAACTGCTACTTCTATCTTCGTATAAACTGACACGTTGAGGACCAGGGTCTTACTTTTGGCGGGGGCCTTTGGCCGCCCTGTCTAGAAAAATAATCTAGCTAGGGGAAACACCGGATGGAGGCGGGAGATCCTCAGACCTCAGTGCCGTCGTTGTCGAGGTTGTTGTGGACCTTGACCTCCAGGTTGACCTGTTTGACCTTCGCCGCTCCGTTGACCTTTGCCCCTCCGTTGACCTTAGAGTTGACGTTGTCGTGATTCCGGTTGATGTTGAGGTTGATGTTCCTGACTGTGCAGTGTTTGGAGCTGAAGTTCTTCTCCAGGGTCTTCTCTAGATAAACCTCTACCTTGGTGTTCAGAGGGTACTCTTCCACCACCTTGGACGGCTTCTTCCCAGCCGACCGTCGGCACTTCCTGAAGAGTAAAAAAGAACCCAGCAGGACGAGGACCAGCAGGGTCAGCGCAGCCACACCCCCGCCCATAGACCCTCCCGTCTGGGGGTTAAATGTGGAGGCAGCGGGGACCTCGAGTCGGAGAATCTTCATGTTGGTTCCGTTCTTCGTCTGGTCGCCCTCGTTATCATAGATCAGAGACTCGTCGAGGGTGAGATGCCCGCTTTGGTCCACCAGGTCCCGGCGAGCACGGCTGTAGCCGATGCTTTGGCTCAGCTGATTGGTCAAGTCCCTGCGAGCCCGCCCCATGTCGCTGCTGTGGACAAGCTGATGGGTCAGAGAGCGCTGGATCCTGGGGCCGGAGATGGACTCTGGACCAATCACATAGATCACCTGCAGGTACCACTGATGCCCCGCCTCCACCTGTCAATCAACAGAGAGAGAAAGTTAAAGAGATTCTCCGATACTTCTGTATACGTTTTAGCCAGTAGTTCTGAAAGTAGCGCTGACGAGCCAAAAGTGGTCCCCGAAAATTGCGTGGTACGTCACATATGTACACCACTTCATTGCTCTCTCTCGCTTGCTCTGAAGCTCATTGGCTAGAACTCAAGTTGCTAGGAGGCTGGCCCACATGGATGAAAACGTAGGGAGAATGGCGCAGAACAGCTTCCAGAAAAACAGTCGCTTTCCATCTAGGGATTTTGTGGCTAATTGAGGTAAGACAGTAATTGTGCTAATAAATTATGCATGTATGATCTACACGTTGACACATCCAACCCAAAAGTGGGAGGTTTAAAAAAAGACTTAGTAGTCGCCAAAGTTCCGGTGCATATCAGATCAATTAATGGTTTTATCACTGTGAAAGTTACCCTCAAATCTGACGAAGACCTTTTTTGAAGAGTACCTACATTATACATTTATAACTCATACATAATGCATTCATAAGCGGTACATTATCATTTAATAAATGATCATGGTTCAGTGGATAAGTCTTTGTGTTCACTGACCTTGTACAGGGCATCGACCTTCATGGTAAACCCATCAACACCAGGCATGGCTGTCATGGTCTGTAGTCCGGTTATATCCGACGCAAAGTTGGCCTCGAAGGGAACGTCATGGAAGAACCTGTCACAGACGTCAGGCTGCTTCCGATCCTGCAGGAGAAACGTTACAACAACGCCTGTCATTACCGATCCGCACCGTATATCAAACATTAGCATTACACGTTAACATACATGCTAACAGGGTTGTCTGACTGCTGGATAAAAGCAGTTATATCGGCTATGGATGTGGAATATACATTTGTTGTTTAAATCTCAAACCTAGTTTCAGTAAACTTGTCTTTTCCAGCATTCATAACAGAAGCCTACGATATACCAGTGCCCTGACTCGCACAACAATAAGATTCCTCCTATTTGAATAGCTCACAGTCTTTGAATATCTCTTAAAACTATGACTACACACTGAGACGGGTGAAAAGACCAGTTTGTCAGGTCACATTGGGTGACATACCACAGACAAATGAAAAGCCTTGCCTAGCAACGCCTCGGTCGTGGGTTGACGTTCCAGAGAGATCACGTACTAACAATGTATGCACTCTGTAGAACAAGTCGGTTTGGATAAAAGCATCTGCTAAATGGGATATATGGAATCGACAAGCAGCGGCATTCCAGGTGGTCTTCATTGCAGTCACACTGAACAGATAATCAGAGTGCATTTCACTAACCACAAAAATATAATGTAACAATCTTCTGATTTACACTGAGCGAGTGCAAAATAGAACAACAAAGAACAATATTACACCAATATTAGAGGACAATGGAAGTTAAATAACAGGAGCCAACCATACCAGGATCAGGAACCTGTGTTTGAGGTGTTTGTTGGGCTGGATGCAGCCGTACTGAGGGCCCTCGTTGTACAGAGTCCCTGTGGGGTCGAAGAAGGGCACGTATCCATCCCGTCCCGTACACAGGTACACCTTCTCCAGCTGCAGCTTGTAGGCGGAGTTCAGGTTCTGCTCTGGGTTCCACAGCACTCTGCCGTACATCGTCTGGCCTGTAGGGGCAGCAGAGAGATGCTAGGTTAGGTGATACATAAGGTTTATTATATAATAGTGTTGGGACAGTAAACAAACTGCAATATATATTAAATATTAGGCAGGAAGCTTAGCGGTTACAGTAATGGGCCAATAACTGAACTGCAATATATATATTACATATTAGGCAGGTAGTCTAGCGGTTAAAGTGTTGGGCCAGTAACCGAAAGGTCACTGGTTAGAATACCCGAGCCAACAAGGTGAAAAATCTGTCAATGAGCCCTTGAGCAAGACACTTAACCCTAACTTGCGCTAGGGGCGCAGTACCACTACAGTATGGCTGACCCTGTAAAACAACAAATTTCACTGCACCTATCCAGTGTATGTGACAATAAAACATCTATTATCTATTAAATCTGAAAAAGGTCAAGCTAAACTTAAAGCCACATATGACATTCACGTAAATCACTTTGTTTCAAGAGTAACTTTTCTCAGACTTAAGATCCCACTTTGAGTTTGCCCAGTGATGTGTGGAACAGTCATTGTACCCATAGAGAAGGCTCCCTTGTAGTCCATCTCAGCCATGGACATGTCAGAGACGGCAGGGTCCATCATGAACACCTTCTCATTGTTGCACAGCTGAAACTCAGTGTTGAGGGAGTATACCACCGGAACCGGCCGGTTGGTCTGCTGGAAGGCTATAGGTAACTGGAACCTGAGGGGGAGGGAGGGAGGGCAGGTTGGTCTGCTGGAAGGCTATAGGTAACTGGAACCTGGGGGAGGGAGGGAGGGCAGGTTGGTCTGCTGGAAGGCTATAGGTAACTGGAACCTGGGGGAGGGAGGAGCATAACCATTCCTAGAACTGGTTTAAACACTCTAGTTTAAACTTATTACAGACAGAGAGCAAGCAAGGTAATTAATAAGTAAATAACAAATGTCCAAGGATGGATCCTTGAGGAACACCACAATATACACTACCGTTAAAAAGTTTGGGGTCACTTACATATGTCCTTCTTTTTAAAAGAAAAGTAAATTATTTGTCCATTAAAATAACATAAAATTGATCTGAAATAATGTGTAGATTTTGTTAACCTCTACGTGCTAGGGGGCAGTGTTCGGAAGTACGGAGAGTCTGACGTGCCCAAAGTAAACTGCCTGTTACTCAGGCCCAGAAGTTAGGATATGCATATAATTGGTAGTATTGGATAGAAAACACTAAAACTGTTAAAATAATGTCTGTGAGTATAACAGACCTGATATGGCAGGCAAAAATCAGAGGAAAATCCATCCGGAAAATGTTTTTTTTTTATGTCACAGTTTTTCCATTGACTTGCTATTGACTACAGAGGGAATTAGCTCCAAGATTGCAGTTCCTATGGCTTCCACTAGATGTCAACAGTCTTTAGACATGGTTTCAGGCTTGTTTTTTGAAAAACGAACAAGAAATTGGAGTTCTTTCAAGTGGCTGTTGAAACGGACACTACTGTTTTACACACGTGAATGGGTGCGCGTTCCTCGTTATTTTTCTTTCCTATTGAACAGACTATTTTCCGTCTGAAATATTATCGCTTATTTAGATATTTGACAACGTGAGGATTAATTACAAACATCGTTTGACTTGTTTGGACGAACTTTACCGGTACTTTTGGGATTTTTTTGTCTGCATGTTGAACGACTGGATTACAGAAGTCCATGGCGCCAACTAAACTGACTTTTTGGGATATAAAGAAGGACTTTATCGAACAAAACCCTTTGGATTACAAACAGAGGAAGATCTTCAAAGGTAAGTGATTTATTTTATCGCTATATTTGATTTTGTAATGCCTGTGCTGGTTTGAATAATATATTGTTGTGAGGTGCTGTCCTCAGATAATCGAATGTTCTGCTTTCGCTGTAAAGCCTTTTTGAAATCTGACAATGCCGTTAGATTACCAAGATTCTAAGCTTTTGAATGCTGTAACACACTTGCATTTCCATGAATGTTTAATATTACAATTATTTCTTTTGAATTAGGCGTACAGAGGCCCATTATCAGCAACCATCACTCTGTCACACCCTGATCTGTTTCACCTGTCTTTGTAATTGTCTCCATCTCCCTCCAGGTGTGGCCCATCTTCCACATTATCCCCTGTGTATTTATACCTGTGTTCTCTGTTTGTCTGTTGCCAGTTCGTCTTGTTTGTCAAGACAACCAGCGTTTTTGTGTCAGCTCCTGCATTTTCCCCAGCCTCTCTTTTCTCATTCTCCTGGTTTTTGACTCTTGCCTGTCCTGACCCCGTACCTGCCCCTGACCCTGAGCCTTCCTGCCTGGCGTCTTGTACCTTTGCCCCACCTCTGGATTACCGACCTCTGCCTTACCTGACCTGACCCTGAGCCTGCCTGCCGTCCTGTACCTTTGCCCCTGTTGCTGTAATAAACATTGTTACTTCGACACGGTCTGCATCTGGGTCTTACCTTGATACCTGATACACTCCTGTGTTCCAATGGCACATTGTGTTAGCTAATCCAAGTTTATAATTTTAAAAGGCTAATTGATCATTAGAAAAGCCTTTTGCAATTTTGTTAGCACAGCTGACAACTGTTGATCTGATTAAAGAAGCACCAGTCTCAATGTCAACAGTGAAGAGGCGAGCGACTCCGGGATGCTGGCCTTCTAGGCAGAGTACCTCTGTCCAGTGTCTGTGTTCTTTTGCCTTAATCTTTATTTTAATCTTTATCTTAATCTTTATTTTTATTGGCCAGTCTGAGATATGGCTTTTTCTTTGCAACTCTGCCTAGAAGGTCTGAATCCCGGAGTCGCCTCTTCACTGTTGACGTTGAGACTGGTGTTTTGCGGGTACTATTTAATGAAGCTGACAGTTGAGGACTTGTGAGGCGTCTGTTTCTCAAACTAGACACTCTAATGTACTTGTCCTCTTGCTCAGTTGTGCACCGGGGCCTCCCACTCCTCTTTCTATTCTAGTTAGAGACAGTTTGCGCTGTTCTGTGAAGGGATTAGTACATAGCGTTGTATGAGATCTTCAGTTTCTTGGCAATTTTTCGCATAGAAAAGCCTTCATTTCTCAGAACAAGAATAGACTGACGAGTTTCAGAAGAAAGCACTTTGCTTCGGGCCATTTTGAGCCTGTAATTGAACCCACAAATGCTGATGCTCCAGATACTCAACTAGTCTAAAGAAGGCCAGTTTTATTGCTTCTTTAATCAGAACAACAGTTTCCAGCTGTGCTAACATAATTGCAAAATGGTTTTCTAATTATCAATTAGACTTTTAAAATGATAAACGTGGATTAGCTAACACAACGTGCCATTGGAACACAGGAGTGATGGTTGCTGATAATGGGTCTCTGTACACCTATGTAGATATTCCATAAAATCTGCAATTTCCAGTTACAATAGTCATTTACATGAACAATGTCTACACTGTATTTCTGATCAATTTGATGTTATTTTAATAGACAAAAAAGGTGCTTTTCTTTATAACCTCTCTGGGATAGGGGTCCCGCTAACAACTTCCGGTGAAACTGGAGGGCGCGCAATTCAAATAAATAATCATAAATATTATGGATATTAAATATTTATGTACATGCAAGTGTCTTATATCGGCTGAAAGCTTAAATTCTTGTTAATCTAACTGCATTTACAGTTTTACAGTAGCTATTTACAGTTTACAGTAGCCATTACAGTGAAAGCATACCATGCGATTGTTTGAGGATGGCGCCCCACATCAAAATATTTTTCCACCAGCACAGGTTTCATAAATTCACAAATAGCGATTAAATATTCACTTACTTTTTAAAAATCTTCCTCTGATTTGTCATCCAAAGGGTCCCAGCTACAACATGTAGTGTCGTTTTGTTAGATAAAATCCTTCTTTATATCCCAAAAAGTCTGTTTAGTTGGCGCCATCAATTTGAGTAATCCACTCGTTCAACATGCAGAGAAAGGAATCCAAAAATCTACCACTAAACTTTGTTAAAACAAGTGAAAATATGTTTCTATTGACTCCTCAGATAGCCTAAAATGTAATCAAACTATAATATATTTCATACGTAAAGAAGTATGTTCAATAGGAAAACGATATTAGCAGGTGAGTCTTCTTCCAATAGTGTGTTCCAGTAGTAAAACTCATTATTCTTACTCGTTTTGGAAGAAACAAGCCTGAAACCTTGAACATTGAGTGCTGACACCAAGTGGAAGCCATAGGAATTGCATACTGGGAACTAGATTTAATTATTTCCCTGTTCTTTCCATTGTAAGAGCATGGGCTCTCAAAAAAATATATATTCTGGTTGGTTTTTCTTTGGATTTTCTCCTACCATATCTATTGTGTTATAGTCTCCTACATTACTTTAACATTTCTACAAACTTCAAAGTGTTTTCTTTCCAATGGTACCAATTATATGCATATCAGGGCCTGAGCAACAGGCAGTTTACTTTGGGCACGTCAGTCAGGCGGAAATTGAGAAAAAAGGACCCTAGCCTGAATTAAAAAACAAGGACATTTCTAAGTCCCAACTTTTGAACGGTAGTGTACATTTTACAGACACAGTATATTTTACATTACTTATCTTTTGTTTGTTTTTAGTCCCATACTTCAGCTACCCTCAACCCCTCCCATAATAATTGTTTGGGTGACATACTTCTCCGGGGCGTGGGCTGTGCAGGACAGAGGCTTGTCTCCAGGGTCGGTCCAGGGCTGGGTGGGCTGCACGGTACATGGGATCAGAAACACTGTGTACTCACCGGAGTAGTCCTTCCTGGAACACAAGAGGGCAAAACATTTGGTAAGCCCTTGTAACAGAGATAATGAATAAATCTTGCCTGAGACCTGAGGACTTGCATTGGGTCCCCAGGCTAATGCCTAGGCTTTAGCTTAACTCAGCAGGCTAACACGTTTTTGTGATGACCAGGACATCTGTGTTTTGAACTCCAGTTGGTCACACCCTCTGACACTAATTCTCCAGAACTTAGAGAAAGCAGTCATGTTACTGTTGGGCTGGAACCAAAGTCTGTCCACCAAGTAACCCTTACTGACCAGCTGTAAGAGCAGATGGCCTTCCAGAGCTGTTAGGGAGAGTCAAAGGACTTGGAATATCTATTTATCTATATCTGTATATAACAGTATGTCTGTGTACTGACCTGCTGTAAGAGGAGGTGGCCTTCCAGAGCTGGTAGGGAGAGTCAAAGGACTGGGCACTCCAGATGAGCTGCATGTCAAACTCTATCCCCCCCAGGTGGTCCGGGACCATCAGGTGGGACTTGTGGCCAGGCAGGGTGTGGTGTTCTGGGACAAACTGGCCTGGAGGAGGAAGAGGAAGAAAACTAGAGGTTAGTCTTTGTGTTACAGACCTGGTATCACAGGAATCAGGATCAGACCTCAACACAGTTGCCCCTGAACAGGCAGTTAACCCACTGTTCCTAGGCCGTCATTGAAAATAAGAATTTGTTCTTAACTGACTTGCCTAGTGAAATAAAATAAAAATAAAAACAGTAGTCTCCTTCAAAAAGCTGGAGTCGAGAACACTGTTGACCATGTATTTTAAAATGATATGCTACAAAAGTAATAAGATACTAATTACTGTGCTGCTCTGGTACAAACTGGCCTGGCAAGGCAGAGACAAACACATACAGCGCCTTCGGAAAATATTCAGACCGCCTGACTGTTTCCAAATGTTGTTACGATACAGCCTTATTCTAAAATGGATTCAAAAAAAAATTCTCAGCAATCTACACACAATACCCCATAATGACATCACACAACCTCATAATGACATCACAATACCCCATAATGACATCACAATACCCCATAATGACATCACACTACCCCATAATGACATCACAATACCCCATAATGACAGTGAAAACAGGTTCAGACATTTTACCGAATCTATTAAAAACAGAAAACAGTAATACCTTATTTACATGTATTTAGACCCTTTGCTATGAGACTGGAAATTGAGCTTGCGTGCATCCTGTTTCCATTGATCATCCTTGAGATGTTTCTACAACTTGATTGGAGTCCATCTATGGTAAATTCAATTGATTGGACATGATTTGGAAAGGCACACAACTGTCTATAAAAGGTCCCACAGTTGACAGTGCATGTCACAGGAAAACCAAGCCATGAGGTTGACGGAATTGTCCGTAGAGCTCCGAGAGGATTGTGTCGAGGCACAGATCTGGGGAAGGGTACCCAAACAATTCTGCAGCATTGAAGGTCCCCAAGAACACAGTGTCCTCCATCATTCTTAAATGGAAGAAGTTTGGAACCAACTATACCTTTTCCTAGAGCTGGCCGCCCGGCCAAACTGAACAATCGGGAGAGAAGGGCCTTGGTCAGGAAGGTGACCAAGAACCCAATGGTCACTCTGACAGAGCTCTATAGTTCCTCTGTGGAGATGGGAGAACCTTCCAGAAGTACAACCATCTCTGCAGCACTCCGCCAATCAGGCCTTTATTCTAGAGTGGCCAGACGAAAGCCACTACTCAGTAAAAGGCACATGACAGCCGACTTGGAGTTTGCCAAAAGGCACCTAAAGACTCTCAGACCATGAGAAACAAGATTCTCTGCGGGCCTGAATGCCAAGCGTCACGTCTGTAGGAAACCTGGCACCATCCCTACAGTGAAGCATGGTGGTGGCAGCATTATGCTGTAGGGATGTTTTTCAGCGGCAGGGACTGAAAGACTAGTCAAGATCGAGGCAAATATGAACGGAGCAAAGTACAGAGAGATCCTTGATGAAAACCTGCCCGAGAGCACTCAGGACCTCAGACTGGGGCGAAGGTTCACCTTCCAACAGTACAATGACCCTAAGCACACAGCCAAGACTACGCAGGAGTGGCTTCGGGACAAGTCTCTGAATGTTCTTCAGTCCCCCAGCCATAGCCTAGACTTGAACTCGGTTAAACATATCTTGAGAGACCTGAAAATAGCTGTGCGGAAACACTCTGCATCCAACCTGACAGAGCTTGAGAGGATCTGCAGAGAAGAATGGGAGAAACACCCCAAATACAGTTGTGCCAAACATTGTAGCGTCATACCCAAGAAGACTTGAGGCTGTAGTCATTACCAAAGGTGCTTCAACAAAGTACTGAGTAAAGGGTCTGAATACTTATGTAAATGTGATATTTCAGTTTTTTTGTAATTATAAATTAGCAAAAATGTTTTTGCATTCTCATTATGGGGTATTGTGTGTAGATTGACGAGGAAAAAAAACTATTAAAAACATTTTAGAATAAGGTTGTAACGTAACAAAAAATGTGGAAAAAGTCAAGGTGTCTGAATACTTTCCCGAATGCACTGTAAATATATGAGACGTTTCCTTAGCCTAGAGCTTTTACAGGAGGCTACATGATACCGTGCACTGGTCATACAGTAGAATACAGGTCATTGAGGACTGACCCCTGAACTTGGCGTGTGTTTTGAACTCGATGACCAGACGACCATCATCTCTTATGTAGATCCTGATGATCTGGAGTCTGGCTGACAGAACGCTGTCTGTCTGGATGCCTAGTGGACAGGAACATACCGGTTTAATGGAGTTCCACAGAAACACAACAGTTCAACGGAGTTCCACAGAAACACAACAGTTCAATGGAGTTCCACAGAAACACAACAGTTCAATGGAGTTCCACAGAAACATTACAGTTAAATGGAGTTCCACAGAAACATTACAGTTCAATGGAGTTCCACAGAAACACAACAGTTCAACGGAGTTCCACAGAAACACAACAGTTCAACGGAGTTCCACAGAAACACAACAGTTCAATGGAGTTCCACAGAAACACAACAGTTCAATGGAGTTCCACAGAAACACGACAGTTAAATGGAGTTCCACAGAAACACGACAGTTAAATGGAGTTCCACAGAAACATTACAGTTCAATGGAGTTCCACAGAAACACAACAGTTCAATGGAGTTCCACAGAAACACAACAGTTCAATGGAGTTCCACAGAAACACAACAGTTCAATGGAGTTCCACAGAAACACAACAGTTCAATGGAGTTCCACAGAAACACAACAGTTCAATGGAGTTCCACAGAAACACAACAGTTCAATG